>JAWQFJ010001497.1:0-60000 GCA_034096865.1 Theodoxus fluviatilis | reverse complement strand
GTACAGTCCCCACAGTTCTGATGCATACGAAAGTACCGGCTGTATCTGGGTATAGTGAACATTTTGAGAGAGAGAGCGAGCGAGCGAGAGAGAGAGAGAGAGAGAGAGAGAGAGAGAGAGAGAGAGAGAGAGAGAGAGAGAGAGAGAGAGAGAGGGGGGGGGGGAGGGGGGGAGATGGCCGCCGGAGGGAGAAAAGTACTGTTCATTATACGTACGTGTACCTTGCTAAAGGAAGAATAAGTTTAACTTGACATACGCCTATCGAATATCACAACGTAGGCCTATATCCTGAGACTAGTCCATTGAAATGCAGTATAGGTATTTCAATGAAAAGGCCTCTGTTTTGTCGGCTTTTTGTATGCCTCAGTCTTTTTCAGTTAATCAGCTTTCAGTTTGTGATGGAATTTTTGTTTCAGAGATCGAAATGCAGATTCACAATTTACTTACGCCAAATCACAAACATGTCCATGAGGAAAACCGCACGCTTGTATCACCGTGTCACTCAGCACACGGCTTCACTATACAGCTGCACAGCATTTCAATCTACCTAACTGCCTCCTCGCATCCTGTCTAGAAACTGTCCTGTTGCACTTTATAATGCCGGATAAGGAGGATAATCATCAAAATCAGCGAGCAGACAACAGTGTGTCTCGGTTGTCTCCCCTCGTCTATAATTGTCTTCTCTTCTCTTTCCCCAGTCATGCTCTGCAAACGTGTGACGGTTTCCTCCTCCTGACAGAATTCCTTCTCCTGCAGGCCCAGCCAGCGGACTGCTGGTGCAGAGGTTCGGGACCCGCGTGGTGGCAGTGGTGGGGGGCCTGGTGACGTCCGTGGGGCTGACCGCCAGCTTCTTTGCCAGCTCTTTGCTGCACCTCTACATCACCTATGGTGTCATCACAGGTGTGTTGGCTTGGTGTTTGCCATGTACGTCGGTGTGTTGCCTTGGGTCATTCTGAACACAGAGACATAGTATCTCTGACACAGGTTGGTCACGTGACTTCGGCTCCACATTCCAATGATTCTACCAATCAAAATTCAACATGATCAGAAGACCATTGAGAGTAAAAAGAGGCGATTCTATTTCACTCCAATTATTTATCCCGATAGATAAACACAAATTTGGTGTTCTAATAAAACTAATCTATGAGATTTTCAGGAAATCATTTGAGAACTACTTTTAGCGCGAACATGTCTATAAGGTTGCAAACTGCCTTGAGCACGTGCGATTGTGTATATAGTAATGCACGCGATCTTTGGACCTACTATAAACGCAGCGAAAAGGATTCCTATGGGTCCGGGCTGGTTTCGTGAATCTATGGTTATACTCTCGCAAGTAAATGCTTTCTGGCCGGAACCTGTGGTCTAACTGCCTTCACACTGTTTGAGGAGCTCCACACTTCGATCATTCGTGTATCGACTGATGGAGTCAGTAAGTGATTTAACCTACATTCCGTCTGTGTTGAACGTTAATCGAATGGAAGTTTCTTCTGTAGGAATCCGTCCGATTCCGAAGTTCGATATTATCGGATAGCTCAGAAGCAGTTTTTCTAAGTTTAATCCTTCTAAGCATACATTAAATTAATGATTCCTCATCAGCAAAAGCACTCAGTGGGTTTCTGTGTGTATCGAAGATTATGCAGATGGGATTGGTTGCCTTACTCGCTCAATGAAGTATAAATATTGCTGTTGTATTCAAAGTCCTTATAATTAGTAGAGTTCACAATATTACACTCTTGTGATTCGAATTTTACCGCATACAAGCTTTACATTCATGGGAAATCGATGTTTAGAAAATGAATTGACGAAAACATGGCTGCCAGTATCGAGTGTATCACAACAAGCGGAGGAATACACTCACGATGTGATATGCCATTCAGCGTGGCCGAGACTATGTGTTCAGAACGGTGGTATGCATGTTATGGAAGAATTAAGGCTATCACGTGACCAACCTGTTGCTGAGACTATATTCACTAGTCTCAGCCACGCTGAATGGCCTTGGGTGTGTACGTATGTTGCGGGCAGATGGTCTGTAACTTAAGGTCCGTCCCAGCTTGCGCCAGGAAAGTAGAAGCAGGACTTAGGCATGAGTTTTCTACGGGATCTTTATTCCATGACTGGTCAGCGCTTACAGCAATCACTCGTTCACCCACAGCGGTCACTCATGCTGCTCAGGCTGCGCCTCAATACGGCTCCTACAGACCCCAAGCGCTCTCAGCTTCCAGTGACGTTACCCTCGCATGCACACACGTTTTTATAGTCTCGTGCTTGGGTTCGGAATAAACGACTTCTGCATTGCCACGTCGGCAAACTGGAGGGGGACGCCCGCTCCCTTCTGACCGACGAGGACCAATCAGTGGTCAGTTGACTTCTGCGTATTGGGATGGGAGATTTCAAGTCCCCTCCCAGCATCCTGCTGACTATGTCTGACCCCCTGACCTTCTGCGTGCTGACCAGGCAGAAATCGCCTCCACCCCCTCTCACAGACAAAGGAGGAAAGTTCCCAAACCTTCTGCAGGCATCTCACATTACATTCACAACATGTACATCGGTGTGTTGCCTGGTGGGTGTCATGTACATCGGTGTGTTGCCTTGGGTGTCACGTACATCGGTGTGTTGCCTGGTGGGTGTCGTGTACATCGGTGTGTTGCCTTGGGTGTCATGTACATAGGTGTGTTGCCTTGGGTGTCATGTACATCGGTGTGTTGCCTGGTGTGTGTCATGTACATCGGTGTGTTGCCTGGTGTGTGTCATGTACATCGGTGTGTTGCCTTGGGTGTCATGTACATCGGTGTGTTGCCTTGGGTGTCATGTACATCGGTGTGTTGCCTTGGGTGTCGTGTACATCGGTGTGTTGCCTTGGGTGTCATGTACATCGGTGTGTTGCCTGGTGTGTGTCATGTACATCGGTGTGTTGCTTTGGGTGTCATGTACATCGGTGTGTTGCCTTGGGTGTCATGTACATCGGTGTGTTGCCTTGGGTGTCATGTACATCGGTGTGTTGCCTGGTGTGTGTCATGTACATCGGTGTGTTGCCTTGGGTGTCATGTACATCGGTGTGTTGCCTTGGGTGTCATGTACATCGGTGTGTTGCCTTGGGTGTCATGTACATCGGTGTGTTGCCTTGGGTGTCATGTACATCGGTGTGTTGCCTGGTGTGTGTCATGTACATCGGTGTGTTGCCTTGGGTGTCATGTACATCGGTGTGTTGCCTTGGGTGTCATGTACATCGGTGTGTTGCCTTGGGTGTCATGTACATCGGTGTGTTGCCTTGGGTGTCATGTACATCGGTGTGTTGCCTTGGGTGTCATGTACATCGGTGTGTTGCCTTGGGTGTCATGTACATCAGTGTGTTGCCTGGTGTGTGTCATGTACATCGGTGTGTTGCCTGGTGTGTGTCATGTACATCGGTGTGTTGCCTGGTGTGTGTCATGTACATCGGTGTGTTGCCTTGGGTGTCATGTACATCGGTGTGTTGCCTTGGGTGTCATGTACATCGGTGTGTTGCCTTGGGTGTCATGTACATCGGTGTGTTGCCTTGGGTGTCATGTACATCGGTGTGTTGCCTTGGGTGTCATGTACATCGGTGTGTTGCCTTGGGTGTCATGTACATCGGTGTGTTGCCTGGTGTTTCATGTACATCAGTGTGTTGCCTTGGGTGTCATGTACATCGGTGTGTTGCCTTGGGTGTCGTGTACATCGGTGTGTTGCCTTGGGTGTCATGTACATCGGTGTGTTGCCTTGGGTGTCGTGTACATCGGTGTGTTGCCTTGGGTGTCGTGTACATCGGTGTGTTGCCTTGGGTGTCATGTACATCGGTGTGTTGCCTTGGGTGTCATGTACATCGGTGTGTTGCCTTGGGTGTCATGTACATCGGTGTGTTGCCTTGGGTGTCGTGTACATCGGTGTGTTGCCTTGGGTGTCGTGTACATCGGTGTGTTGCCTTGGGTGTCATGTACATCGGTGTGTTGCCTTGGGTGTCATGTACATCGGTGTGTTGCCTTGGGTGTCGTGTACATCGGTGTGTTGCCTTGGGTGTCGTGTACATCGGTGTGTTGCCTTGGGTGTCATGTACATCGGTGTGTTGCCTTGGGTGTCATGTACATCGGTGTGTTGCCTTGGGTGTCATGTACATCGGTGTGTTGCCTGGTGTGTGTCATGTACATCGGTGTGTTGCCTTGGGTGTCATGTACATCGGTGTGTTGCCTTGGGTGTCATGTACATCGGTGTGTTGCCTTGGGTGTCATGTACATCAGTGTGTTGCCTTGGGTGTCATGTACATCGGTGTGTTGCCTTGGGTGTCATGTACATCGGTGTGTTGCCTTGGGTGTCATGTACATCGGTGTGTTGCCTTGGGTGTCATGTACATCGGTGTGTTGCCTTGGGTGTCATGTACATCGGTGTGTTGCCTGGTGTGTGTCATGTACATCGGTGTGTTGCCTGGTGGGTGTCATGTACATCGGTGTGTTGCCTGGTGGGTGTCATGTACATCGGTGTGTTGCCTGGTGGGTGTCATGTACATGGGTGTGTTGCCTTGGGTGTCATGTACATGGGTGTGTTGCCTTGGGTGTCATGTACATCGGTGTGTTGCCTGGTGGGTGTCATGTACATCGGTGTGTTGCCTTGGGTGCCATGTACAACTGTGTGTTGCCTGGCGTGTGTCATGTACATCGGTGTGTTGCCTTGGGTGTCATGTACATCTGTGTGTTGCCTGGCGTGTGTCATGTACTCTGATAAGTTGTGTGACTCACGTACCTCGGTGAGTTGGTTGACTCACGCAACTCGGTTTGTTGTCCTGTACGTGTGTGTCATGTACATCGGTGTGTTGCCTGGTGTTTCATGTATATCGGTGTGTTGCCTTGGGTTTGTCATGTACATCGGTGTGTTGCCTGGTGTTTCATGTACATCGGTGTGTTGCCTGGTGGGTGTCATGCACCCTGATAAGTTGTATGACTCGCGTACCTCGGTGTGTTGGTTGACTCACGCACCTCGCTGTACGTGTGTGTAATGTGCATCGACGTGTTGCCTCGTGTATGTCATGTACATTGGTGAGTTGTGTGACTCACGCACCTCGTTGTGTTGTCCTGTACGTGTGTGTAATGTGCATCGATTGTGCGTCTTGTATGCCTCTGTGTATTGTGTGTCATGCACTTCGATGTTTTATTCTACACGCGCACGAGTGTTAACGTGCTGGGTGTGTTATGCTGTCTGATGCAGGTGTGGGGATAGGCGTGGTATACATCTCCTGCACGGAGGCGCTCAAAGCGTACTTTGTCAAGAACAGGAACCTGTCCCTTGGAGTGGCTTCTGGGCTGTCAGGCCTGGGTAACGTCATCTTCCCGCCACTCATCCAGACCCTGGTCCAGGAGCTGGGGCTGAACCAGGTGAGCTTCAGTCTGCATACTATAGAAGATGTGTGTGCGTGTGTGCACGCGAGTGTGGGTGCGTGTCCACCATTCCACTGTGACAGTATGGCCTCCGTCTCCATCCTGTTTGCAGCATGTGCTATGATTCTTTTCATCAGATGTGTGAGAAGTCAGTGGATAGGCATCCTTGGTGGCGCATCTTCGGCCCTCTGTTATATAGGTTAGTGTTTTATTTCCACCTGTCACAGCGAATGTCCCATACTGGAGATGAGTGAGGTGAAACTGCTCTATGTGTCGTCCAGCTTGCCGTGATGTCCAGAGGAACTGCCATATGCTTGCCATTCATTGTTCTGCAATGCCTGTGTGCCATCTTCAAGAAGGAGTTCCCTAGATGCCTGCAGGGATCTCTTTCCGGTACCGACGTCGCCATACCTACCAGACACATAGATGTGACCCGCTCTTTCCGTTGTTGTTGTCTTGCAGAGCTGTAGGAAGTGGCGGTACAGCGACAGGCTGAACCAGCCTAGGTGGGCCCACGGTGAAGAGTGGTTATCTCTGTCGGAGTTCGGCACACACGCACAACACGTGCACCTTCTGGCCGTTCTGTCAGTAGTCCGCCTGGGTTGCCGCACCAGCAAGGATGACGACGACAGTAGAAGCGAAGGATGACAGTAGAGGCGAAGGACGTCAATGACGATGACGACGCTAGAAAGAGTGAGTAACGTGCGGGTAGGAAGGCCTGGCTACGGCCGCTGTAAGTGGGACGAGGGGGGTGGGTGGGCCTGAAGGGCGGCGGGAACTGCTGCTGAAGGGGGACACCGTGGCGGTATGTATGTATGTATGTATGTATGTATGTATGTATTTTCATTTTTACTGCGCCATTATCACAAAAACATGCTCATGGCGCGACAAGACGAAATAAAAAAGTTTTGAGGCCAGTCTTAAATGCGGCCAAGGTTGGACTAGCCCTCAGACCCTCAGGAAGTTGGTTCCAGAGTCTCGGTCCAACAACGCTGAAGGAGCGGTCACCGAAGCTCCGTAACCTTGTTTGTGGGACAATCAAGAGTCTTCTTTTTGAGGAACGGAGATTCCTTGTGGGGTTGTGAGGTCTAAGGAGTTCTCCGAGGTAGGTTGGGGCTTCACCAGATTCACACTTAAACACGATGGAGAGGGTCTTAAATTCCACCCGGTACTGCTTGCAGATGTTCCTGATTGTGGGCGCACTGTCAGCCCACATCATGCCGTGCGCCATGCTCTTCCGCCCCATTGGTCCTCCACACGGCATGACCATCACCCAGACCCAGCAGCTCCCTAGGCATAACCGGGTCGTCTGTCAGTCCTGGACGTTCCTGCGCGTGTGGGACTTCTACATCCTGACCGCCAACGGCCTGGCCTATTCTCTGGGCAACTCTATGGTGATTGCGCACCTGTCTGCCTACACGGTGAGACGCGGTGTGGGCACCGAACAGGACGCCTCCATCCTCTACGCAGTCATGGGTGAGTCGCCTCCCCTTTCTGCAGACAGTCGTTGCAGAGTGACCTCCGGAACCTCTTGGATGAACAGAAACTCATTTCTATAGGAAATAATGTGGGATTAACCTCCCCTTTTCAAAAAGCAGTCGTGTATCATTTTTATTCATAACAAAATCTGATATTTGTAAATGAATAAATCTGTCAGCATTTCATTTTTTCTCACCAACACACAAAAACTTCCTACAAGGTCATAACTAGGAGGAGCATCTAACGTTCATGCAAGCAACACCTGAGAAGATTTCCTGGTTGAGGTCGTCGTGACGCTAATGCCTGTGCAAAGCTAGGCGATGCTGGCTAACTCTGTAAGCTGTCTGCACGAGACAGTGCCTAACTACAGCATTACCTGTCTGCCGCAGGCGCCATGCTAATTGTGGGCAAGATCGGGCAGGGCTGGCTGGCCAACCTTGCGTGCGTAAAGGAGCGAGTGCGATGGCTGTACATGGGCTGCTACCTGGCAGGAGGAGTGTGCACGCTGATGCTGCTGCTAGCCGTGCCTCTGGCAGCTCTGTACGTGTACTGCGTATTGCTCGGCCTTGCGCATGCAGCCTTTGGGGGCGCGCTCATTCCCGCCCTCATCATCAGCATCACTGGGGACCACCACTTCGCCTTTGCATACGGCATCATCATGTGCTTCTGCGCCATCGGACAGTTTCTGGGCCCGCCCATGGCAGGTAGGTGTAAGGTGATTTTGCGGTCTTGGAAAGTGCTGGGCGTGTCATGTGACCCGAATGATTTTCATAATCCTGGGCGTGCCAGGTGGCGTCGATCTCAGGTGCCTACGAGAGTTTCAACGTTGCATGCCGTGTGACCCGGATGTCTGGGAGAGTAACGGACGTGTCACATGATCCGAACATGTGAGATTGTATGGTTGGGTTGTTTGTTACATAGTCTGCACGTGCACTGAGTATTGGACACGTCACGTGACCAGAATGCCTGTAGGAGTGCTTGGTACATTATGCCATCGGGATGTTTCTGAGATTGGTGGGCGTGTCATATGATCTGTATATCTGTAGGCCTGTTGGACATGTCTCACAAACCCGATGTTTCTACATACAGTGTAGACCATAGAGTGTTAGATTCATTCTACTTTCTGCGTGTCTGTCGAAGACCTTTTTGTAAACTGTTGAAGTTGTTTCTGTGGTCACTGTTGATGTTGTAGCCGGCACCTTTTCTACTACTGCTACTGTTGATGTTGGTAATCGTGATGATGGTGGTGTCAACTCTGTTGCCCCTTAATTGCTTGTTTCAGGGTGGATGTACGACGCTACCGGAAGTTACCATCTGCCCTTTGCCTTTGCCTCTTTCTGCATGATACTCAGCGCCGCAGTCATGTTGGTTCGATGTCAAGGTCAGGCGGACAAGGTCAATGCCGCAATGGGGAACATTGAATTCGTGGTGGAGGCTGGTGACGTCAGTGAGAAAATGATGGAAAGGGAACCTGAAAATCTGGACTGCCAACTGTGAGTATAGCTTGTTTCATTGGGTTCTCCTAATGTGGAACAGTGTGATTGTAGGAAAGTTGAAATGGAAGAATATGAATGTAGGAAAGCGGACGATAAAAGAACATTGCTGATGAAAAGACGTACGCGTACTTCACTATCTCCAGGAAATGCAATGACAATTATGTAGGCCTATGAATATGGGGAAATGGAAGTGTAATGTGCGTGATGAAGGGAGGTTCATCATTATTCAATACGATACATTTAATAATTCAAACGAAGCATTGCTATTGCACAGACTTATGTGGTACTTCAAATGTCACGTGTCTCTGTGAACACTGAATTTCACCGTCTTATCCTTCTTTTCTTCAGGACACAACGGGTGACATCAGTTTAAGAACTTGGCTAGTTTCTCCTGAACCTAAAAAACGGTGCTGCCATTTAAAGATTAATTGTTGAAAAATCAGGGATTTAACTGAAGGAGGTGATTAGCGCTGGAACCAGTTACCATGCAGGGAATTTTTTGTTCGTCGTGGAAATCACCAGCAGCTGTACCTTCCCAATGAATGACTGCAGCGCCACTCGGACAAAAATGCGTCGAGGGGAGGGAACTCGATCTCTTTTGAGCTGTGTAATTGAAATTACTTGGCTGTGTCCGCAAGGCTGGCCATTGTGTGTGTGTGTGTGTGTGTGTGTGTGTGTGTGTGAGAGAGAGAGAGAGAGAGAGAGAGAGAGAGAGAGAGAGAGAGAGAGAGAGAGAGAGATGTTGACGCTAAGCAGGATGGTATGTCTGTGGTGTGGATACCATGCACCAATCATTCATTGCAAGTGAAGGATTGTGGTTTTGTCTCACAAACTGTTTGGGTAGAATTCAAATTGCGTAGGCCTAATACAAAAGCAAGCAGTAATGCAGTGAGTCCGCAGCAGGCAACGGTCATGTCTGTGGCGCCTCTGGCAGATAGTATTTATTTCTGCAATGGCCGTGTCTGTACGCTGTCCAGACTTTCCTGTTTTGTGAAGGTTCTGGAATATACTGGAACATCATGGCATCTTTGGGATTGTGCGCCGGGCTTGCCCACAGGGTCGTTGCCTGGTTACATGATGTAACCAGGGTGCAGTAGCCCGACTTTGCTCAAGCACGCTTGGAGGCTCCAAAATGTATATTAAACAAAGGCACGACAAAGATCTCGAGACAGGCGAGAGAGTGCACAAGACAGAAAAAGTGAGAGCCCATGAATTAAGAAGATAAGCGAGAGCGAAAAGTCCTCCACAGGGAGTGATTGAATCCAGTCTCGAGAGTGAAGTTATTATGGTAATGTTGATTACTGATCGTCACCACTGTGTATCAACCAGTGCGTGAATAAAGATTTTTGAAAACGACCACCGCATTTTATGGACTTCGACTTTCCGGCACAAGCTCGGAGAACCCCCTTTCAGATAGGACTTAGCAAACAAGGCAAGTCACAACACCTGCTATAGCCAGGTTTTCAAGTCAATTGATGGACTGTCATGGAAATGAGAACGATGTGAAGTATCAAGGTGTGTCTGATGTGAGATTGGTTAGAAACGGAAATGATGTAGACCAACTACAATGTGTCTGATGCATATGCTGACATGTATGGTGATATTATGATATTTTAACAGCAACCAAGCAATATTCCGATGCAACTCACTCAACAGGCATCAAAAATCTACGAGTAAAGGCAGTTGGTTGCCAAATGCTACAAGGATATTATATTCATGTATTTATGTAAATAAGGACCCTTTTGTTCTAACATAAATGATATTGTGGAAAATACTGAAATTGTACCTGGATTTTATTGTAGTTGAATACGCTGTTTATGACAGAGCATGATAAAGAAGAATGATCAATGAAGAATATTTTATTCTATTAATGTTGTCCAGTTTATTTCCAAATGATTTTATTTCTACTTCATGCACAACAAAAATGTCATTTGTATGGAGGCCTTTCTCCAATTATTGTGAAATAGTTTTCTTCTTGGCAGCTTACCCCCTAAAACACTCATCCATATGACTGGATCCTTGCAGCTGTTGTTGTTGTTGTTGTTGCGTACCTGGGCTAAACACTCCCAGGATCACCCAAGTGGGTGAGATGATTGCGTGTGTGACTGTTTTTGAACACCCCGCCATATAGGCAGCCAGATCCTTGCCGTCACATCTGCATTCGTGTTTCTCAGGTCTACCTTGTCTGCCAGCAGCGCAAATAACTTATGCAGGGTTTGTGGTGAGGTTTCAATGCCTCATAATTTGGGGGTTCCTTGTGAATGTATTGTTAATTAAAGTAACAGATGAAAAGTACCTGTGCATGTTGAAGTCTGTATTTATATAATGTAGACATCCATTAACACATGAGAACTGCTCTGTCCTTGCATGCTAGAAAGGGACAGCCATGTCAACATGGACATTGCACACCATTATGGTTTTTCTTTGTTGATTTAGTTCTTTCAAGATAACATGTGGTAACAACACATTATATATGTGCTGCTAAATGAATTAAATGAGAATTTCATGGTAAAAGAGACCACTACATGTTGTAATTGTTGATGTGATGCGGCAGTGTTCCCTCAGCCACTAAATGGTACAAAGCCAACTAACATTCGTCAAAATGTCAATAAATTGTGACAAGTCAAAATTCAAGCTGTGATTTGTTTCAGTCATTTGCTTTTGTCCACAACTTTATGGGTTTCTATTTGTCTGTGTGTGCCTAAATGCATCTCCACATGACTGCATTTCTGTCCAGGAGACAACTCGTAGTGCTTGCATTTCCACATTTGAAACACAGCAGTCCCTGTGACGAGCAGACACCCTTGGGGGAGTCCAAAGGTGTCCCTACATGACAGGTGTCCCCTCCTCAGAGGGATCCGATGATCATGATAGTACGTCATTGAAACAGCTGAATAACTTGATATATGATATGCATAAGGACAACAAGAAGAGCCACCAATCAACCTGTTTGACTTGTTAACCTTTAAAATTCGTTAAGGCGCTGGGAGAGGGTGCATCGGTTCTACATGCGTTACCCATCAACTGAGGTCCAGCTACATGTAAAGGAATGGGCAGCATGGGTCCATTCTAGAATGTCTCTTTGCGATCGTACGACTAGTTTTAGACAGCTAATTAGCTCCCAGAGGATGGGAAACTGAAGCATTTGTCTCCAGATAGTTGTAGAGCAAATCAGATCCAAAATTTAGAAGTGTACCAATCTACTATCACCATGTGAACACAAAAGGGTTAAAGGGTGAAGAACTTATCCCCCAGATAATGTTTACAAGCACACTGGCTTTGTTTAATTTCCTCACAGTAAACATAAAACCACAACCCAGTGCTTGAGGAGAGCTAGGGGTGGGTTGGAGGTCAGGATAGACATAATGTGTGTGTGTGGGTGGAGGGTGGGGGTGGGGGGTGGTGGTGTTGTGTTGCATGTGTGGGTGCGTGCACGCGTGTGGTGTGTTTGCACAGGCGAGAAAGAAGTGGGGTTGTAGAGAGGAACAGCTACATTGGAACCCCTCCCTCCCCCTCTCGCTTTCCGCCGTCACTATGTGCTTTTTGCCTACACCAACCCCAACCCCCCCCCCCCCCCCCCCGCCCCTCTCTCGCTCTCCTCTTCCCCGTTTTAATGTCTGCTCCCCCCACCCCTGACCAACTTTTGCCAACGGGACACACTGATTGAGGTCTAGTGGCCGGGACAGCTATGATACTATACCTCACTGCAGGCAGCAGAAATTGATATTCTGCCGATGTGTTTGTCTTTAGGAGTCAGACAAAAAAAACTTTTGTTGCTGCTGCATCCGGTCCTCACAGGGAGGGTACAGGAAAATGTTTGGCAAAACACTGTCCACGTCCGCGTTTTGCAGGTGTCCGCTGGCCACAGGTTATTTTGAGAATAAAACCAATCCGTGCCAAGAGGTCATGACCGGACATGTGTCCACTCGTTGGGGGTCCGCTCGTCACAGGGACTACTGTATGTGTGTATGTGTTTAATGAAATTTTAACTGAGAAAGAGGCAGATATGATGCATGCATTTCATCCATCATACAATGGAGAAGTAAACAAAAAATCATGGGTAGAAGGAACAAATTGGTCCATGATGGATGAACTTGACTTTACCGTTTGACTCATTATTTTCCCAACAGCCAAGATGGCTGCAAGGTCACTGTTACAATGCTACATGGGCAGATACAGATGCACTCTGCAGAGCACAGCAATGCATGTTGGAAGCACTTGAAAGCATTGGGAAAGGGGGACACATGGCAAGCGTTCTCAAAACAAAGTTCTGCTTTTAAAAACTAGTTCTGTACTATGCAAGCACTCTCCAGAATGTTTCTTTGCAAATGCTCATTAATTTTGTGTGCATACATGAATATGAAAATCTCTTTGCTCTGGGAAATGCAGTTGTGATAATTTCCAGCACAGCAGATGTGGATTTGCTGAAACTTCAATAGGACCAACAACAACAAAAAAACCGGCAGCCAACAACAGACATCCTTTATTGCACTTGGACACAGCCACGTTTGTAGAACAATCTTCACAAACACCATCCAGCCACATAACCCACTCTTCTTACACCGAGATCACAGAAAAATGAAGAATTTGTGCAAATGCATTCATAATGCTGAGTCACACTGAGTGAACATGTGACTGTGGCTGATTGTCTTTGGATGCCTAGATCTGCAGGAATCACCTCATGGACGTCTGGAGTATACAAATAAATAGCCAGGCGTTACTGCAGTGAGAGGAAAACATGGGTGTATTAACTTCAATGCATCAGATGAGCAAAATATACATAAAAGTTCATCAGCACAATGTGTGATCTCCAATTCATCCATCAGTTCCCATTCTCTCCATCCAAGGACCATGAAGCATGAGTATTTACACACGGTTTCTACGAACATTCATGTCTCAGCATTGATATCAACACAATGCTCAGACTGACACTGGCATCCCCTGTGCCTGAATTGCTGACTGCACAGCACCAGGCCTTGTCCATATGGTTAGACAGAGCATGCAGTTCCACTCAAGGTGTTCAGATGGCACCCAGCACCTCCTATCCTAAACACTTACTACACATGCAGACCCGTTCTCTTCATGTTGGTGAACTGCAGTCTCAATGCAGAAACTGCAAAAGAATGGAATTATTTCAACAGATCACTTTGTCACTTCAAGGAAGCAACATATGACAGACTCTGAAAGGAAAATGGTTGTAAAGCCTTCTGAAGTTTCACATGAAATGAGCTTCAGAATGTAACTTGCAGTTGATATTTTCAGATGCAAGCACTGGAACTGTCATTATCATTATTCTTTGTCAAACGTACTGCAATACACTTCATCAGTTTTGCACAATGTGCAGAATGCATGTGAAATCAAAGATGGATTCTTCAAAACAGGTATAACTCCCGGCACTCCAGGCCAAGCCTCTGCTTCATGATAAGGCACCCTACACGACCCCTAGACTCTTCACAGACTGCTCTTATCACCAGTTTCAGTAGCTTTCGTTTGCAAAGAAAACACTATTCCAGATATCTGCGGTAAAAGTTTTATGAATGACTTAACCTCATGCAGTTATGCTACCATTGCTGGATAGTCTAAACCCCAAGAACTTTGAAGACATTAACAGAAAACAGTCAGGTGCCAAAGATCACTTTAGTGGTGCCAGAGCTGACTCGATAAGGCCAGACATGACAACTATTGAACAAGCACTCAGTTTCTTGAAGCGCTCAGATACACTGCATTTGACACCATGTTGCTCTGGTATCCATGCATTGCTTCCCTAAAAGAGAGGCAGTATGTACCAAATATAGTCATTTTTGAAGCACTGTGATGCCTTAGACTTGAAGTCAAGGCTCACATCCTCTGATCACAGATGATTTGTGATCTGCAGCTTCCACCACATCTCCTCTATGCATGACAGCTGGTGTGCCTGGCCACCCATGGAGCCAAGAGGGTTTAAGCCAAAGCACTATGACAACTACAAGGAAAGTTGGAAGCTTTGCAACCAGAACAACTGTAGTTCTGGGTGTGGCTGGTATGATATCATAAACAGTGCCATGACTTAGTACATTTCAGATCAACATTGCAGAGGGAAACAGGTTTGCAACCATTCTACATCTGTCCTCATCATCACAAAGCATCATCACCCTGCTGCTGCCTTTCCATAAGCTTTCTCCAGTGGGAAAAAAAAGCATCAACAACAGTGACAACAGCAACAACAACAATACAACAGGAGCTCTGTCAAGAGAAACAATATCCCACGAGGAAGGTGAAAGATCTATTTTGATCAAGTTGGATTTACAAGTTGATGTAAGACATCAGAACTGGAAAATGAAAAAATAAAAAATAAGAATATAAAAATGGAATACCATGTAGAATCTTATCTAAATATTGATTGTCAAAAATCATCTACCTTTTCTGTTTCCCTGCCGACATAAAACAAATTTCATTGGACAAAAAACTCAACTGACCAGCACAGTGCCCGCCCTTCCAAAACAAACACCTAATATATGTTGTCTTAATCAAAACAGATACGAGGGTTAGAGCTGTACTCGAATATGAGTCTCTAACAACACCTGCATATAACATGACTACAACTAAGGTCATTCTCTGTACAAACAACAATGGCAAATATGGTGAAATAAAACATCCTTTCATACACAGTTGTCAACATTTATATGTGTTATCGTTTTAGTGTTTAAATATCTATATAGTTTTCACATCAGATCATTACAACAGTTTGCCACGTGCTCACATTAGTGAATGAAATCAGATCATGACAATAACACTTTCTATCCAGAACATCCCTTAATGTGTACATCTGTCCTTCTGTCTGTCCAATCATCTGTCCAGTCATTCATCTGTCAGTCTGTCCATCCTTTGTCTGTCCGAGACAAATATGCATGTGCACCTACACACACACACACACACACACACACACACACACACACACACACACACACACACATATATATATATATATATATATATGTGTATGTATAACACACACACACACAAGCACACACACACACAGAGACAAGCACACACAAGCACAATTACATGCGCACACACACAAGCACACACACATACACGTGCACCTACACACACATACATATGTGCATAACATGCACATACACACACAAGCACACATACACATAGATACAGGAACACATAGGATGTGTAAAGGAAAAAAACTGTTACACTTCCTCTCTTTGTCACTCCAATTTTCTCACCCTCAACACCAATGCATTCGAATGAGCAAAACAGTGAGTAAAATCTTCCAAAAAGAGTATAAACAACCATATAATCATATTCACACAGAGGTGATGGTTTACACAGGAGTAACATTCTAATATAATCAACTCTTAACATCGACAGGCTAAGAATTTTCGTCTGCAAGCTCACATGACTAGGTGAATGGGTAGACTCCAGCATCACACGTGAACATTTCCACTCCTTTAAGTCCTGGGGAGAAATTTCCCCAAAATTCTATCTTTGAGCATCACATGTCTATCCTGACCTATCACCACCATGCAGTTTGACACTGGAACTTTCACAATCATGGCACTGTTGCTCATAAACTGAGTTTCTTTTGACACAGTCTCAGCCAACCTACATGAAATCAAAGACCAACACTGCATCTTGAATGCACTGCATGGCACACTCCGCATCTCCGCTGTCACAAGTGCAAGCCCTAACAAATCTTTCGGTCAACTGTTGTCAGCAGACGTTCCAGCCACCAAAGCCACTGACCAAGGGTTGACTTGCGCTCTCTCTCTCTCTCTCTCTCTCTCTCTCTCTCTCTCTCTCTCTCTCTCTCTCTCTCTCTCTCTCTCTCCCTTTTCTTCAAAAGTCAATGATCAACATGTGGCAGCCCTGAAGCATGGTCATAATGAAAATCTGCAGTGCACTAGCACATGAGAGCTGTCTGGAGAGGAACAGCTGTCAAGACCAGGAGTACTATTGTCTGAGGTCATCCCATGCCAGGACAATGACAAGCATTGAAAAAGCTCCCTGGTAACATTTTTCATTCCACACAGTGAAATGCCTAGCTAGCAAAAGTAGTAGCAGCAATCATACACTTCATCCCTTTACCAGCAGTCCCTCACAGTCCCCATGTCTCATTTTCAAAATCTCTCTTGCAGCTACAAACAACTTCACTTTCAAATAAAATGTTACAGCAATTGTTGGATTTGCAATAACATGCCGACTTTCAATGATTGCACTCCTTTTCGTTCAATGCACACAACTTCAGCGTGGCAGAGACATCCTTTTCATGTCAACCTTCAAGCCAGCTTGCATCGCAGGACCATGCTCACAATCCTGAAGCACACAAACTTTTCCCAGACACCAGAATCTGTTGGCATGGCTGCCACACCTCTGGGAAGAAGCAGGCAGCGACTCTAGTCAAAAGCTCAGCGGGGATACCCATTGTCATATCCGCTCTATCCAGTCACTGGCATGCTGTGTTTGGCTTTCTTGCCCCCTGGTCACTGCCCTCAAGGTCTCACACTGTTTACATGGTTCAGAGCCCTCTGTCTAATGTGTCTCTGCTGTGGCCATGGGAAGAGAGTTCAGCAGGATGCAGTCCCAGTTTGCTTTTGTCTCCTGCACGGCTATTTTGCTTGCACCATCCTGTGTTTCAGCACTGCACTCTTTGTGCATGCACTGCACATGGCATGCAAACTTCATGGCAAGGCATGTGTGTGGACCCTCTCTCATCTGCTGTCTACAGTCTGCACTGTGGTGCACATCACTGGAGAATGCACTCCTGATTATCTTCTTCAGTCATTATCACAACACATTTTCAGGCAAGAGGAGACCTCTTGAGTATCTGGCAGCATTATTTATCTCCCATATTTTGTCTTCTTCCTTCACACCAGTTCACCCATCCTGGAAACAGCCAGGTGCAGTGCTTTAATCCTGTGTGCAACAAAACCAAGAGCACGATTGTGGAAAGAAAGGCTCATGGATGGTTTTCCACGTTGCTCCAGTATTCTCTGTCACAGCATGTGCGATTCGTTGTCTCTTGCAGAGCAGCCATTATGGTGAATCTCACATGCTTTGTACGTCTGTGTCCATCACTATGTCCATTCCTAAGAAGCAGGGGATGGAGTAGAGGGAGGCCTGGGACGGACTACCCCATGGTGTTGAGGTTGCTGTGTCCACTGCTGTGGCCACTGCTCCAACTGCTGGTGTGGGGGGTGGCTGGAGCGGCCTGGACGTCAGGTGTGGAGTGGGAAGAGCCCTGGCCCGAGGAGGAGGTCTGCTTGGTGATCTGAGGCGCCTCGCCGCGTAGGAAAGCCACCAGCTTGTCCACACAGGCATCCTGGTAGTCATGCACCCACCTACGGCAGCAAGAGCCAAGGTCAGGAATGCAGGCAGATGAAGGCAAAGGTATTGCTTCCATACAGACTTATCCTTCATACCTGGGACTCTGACGGCTCTACACTTTACCCCTGGTCCTTAGGCCATATGATCAACCCTACATACAGGTAGTCAAGCAAGAAATAAAAAAGGCAGTAAGGCAAGCAGACAGACATGCAGCACTAAAGTAAAGCTATGCCGAAATTCTTTAAATAAAAACAAACGACAGCAACAGCTTCATGGAGAGACCATGTATAGTTTCCATTCTATAATGAGTGATGTGGAAAGCCAGTTTTGAAGGTTTAAAGACTTCTACCAATCATTCTGAAAGCTCTAGCTACTGAATATTCAGTAGCCACTTCAAAAGCTATGTGCTACACTGAAGGGCATCTGACCCAATAATCAGTGTGCACAGGAGGGGGCATAAAGACAAACAGAGACTCCGCTCACTTGATGCCATTGAATCGTGTGACAGCCCGGATGTCCATGGGCAGCGTCTCCACTGACGGCCAGTCAAAGCTGTCCATGATGGGAATGATGTTGACGTTGGCCTCCAGGGCACAGTGGATCTCCTGCAGCAGATGAAAACATCACCTTGGACAAGCCTGTCTAGATTCAAATGCACAAAATATATCTCCTCCAACAAGCAACTACAGGCTTTTAGAGATGCACATCCCAGCAGTTAGCCAGCACCAACCGCCACCAATATGCTACCTGTGATTGCTGCCACCCAGTCGAAAGAGGGACGATCAAAGGCAACAAGAAAGAAGAATTAAAGTACAGAGTATGTTCTCAATGTAAGGATCACTGTTTTTCCGAGACAAGAGGGCTTCACAGGGTTTTCAGGCGCACATGAAAGTTTGTATAAGGTTAACATTTGTGTGGAAAGTTTCCCTTGCAGATTACAGGAAACGTGCACATGAGAATGTTCTCAAAAAATGTTAACTTCATGTAATCCATCAATGCACCGATCATTTCTCCTCAACACACGTTCCAACCTCAACTGATGAGACAGAAAATTGCACCCTCCTTCAAAGATGGCGGCTTTCCATTTCCAAGGGAAATAACTTCGCTTCCCTCACCTTGTGCACCCAGTCATCACGGTCATTGTCGCCAATGACTCGCTCCATGGCATCGTGTGTCAGCACCAACACAAAATGGCGAGACAGCCTGATGCTGAGAAGGAGATTGTCATCAAATTTCCCTGCTCGGAGACGGTCGATATCCAGGAAGACTCGGAACCCTCTTAGGTGCAGGTGCACTTTCAGGAGGCTGTGGAGAGAAAAAGATACTGCTTTTTAAAGCTTCACAATGACTGCTGGCTACAGTGTGACCAATGACGAACTCCACTACGCCTGATAGACCTACTTCATTTTAAATGTCCATCATTACTGCTTGTTTCATTCAGGTATGGCTTCACAGCGACTTACATTGTAGTAACTCAGCACAGTTGATGTTTCACTGAGACCAATAGTTTCACCACGACTAGTAGAACCACTGACAGATAGCTTTACCAACACTGGTTGTTTCACTGCAAATAGTAGCTGCCCCTTGACTGACTGTTGCCCTTTTGGTGAGATGTCAATCTTAACTGTCCAACTTCACTATGACTGATAATTCAACTAGAAAAGGAGAAAAATGATGAGGAGCAAGGGCATGATGAGGAGCTGGGGATGAGGAGAACAGAAGGACACCATGTCATGGAGAAGAATCAAGTGGAAAAGCAGTGAAAGGCAGAAGAGAAATGGCAAGAAAAAGAGAAAGAGACAAACCAAACAAGAAGGGCAAAGCCCATACAACTCACATGCTTGACCTTGACCTTTACATGACCTTGACCTTTACATGACCTTGACCTTCAAGGTCAAACAACTAAACCTAGCAATGACATCATACACTAAGAACTGCTTTACACATTTTTCCTACAAAATTCATGTGACCTTGACCCAAGGTCAAGGTCATCCAAGGTCATGCAACACAAAGCTGTTAATTCAAGACATAGGAAGCACAATGGTGCTTATTGGCACTTTTTACCATGAAATATGGTCACTTTTAGTGGTTCACTACCCCATTTTGGTCACATTTCATAAGGGTCAAAGTGACCTTGACCTTGATGATATGTGACCAAATGTGTCTCATGATGAAAGTATAACATGTGTACTACAACGTCATGAAATTTGGAGGAGTTATCTTCCATAGTTCAGGGTCAAGGTCACTTCAAAATATGTATACAATCCAACTTTAAAGAGCTCCTGTGACCTTGACCTTGAAGCAAGGTCAAGTCACTATGTATGTTTTTTGACGCCTTGTCATCATTCACCATCATGCCAAATTGGGTGTTGATAGACTTAATAGTGTCCAAGAAAAATCCAACGTTAAAGTTTTTCACGGACCCCCGGACGCCCGCCACGGACGGGTGAGTACATAGACTCACTTTTGCTTCGCATGTGAGTCAAAAAGAAGAGAGGCAGAAATGGCAGGAGCATCGGATGAGCAACACATCAAAGAACAGAAGATGGTAAAAAGAAAGACAGAACAAGAGGCAGGGGAGACAGAAAGACAGAGAAGAAAGTTCCGAGGCAGAACAGAAAGCACACCTGGCCAGCTGGGAGCCAGAGGAGCGACGGTAGCAGATGAAGACATCGATGTTTTTGAGGGTCAGGCCGCTGGGCATGCTGCAGGAGAAGTCGGCCAGGGCAACGTTCTGGCAGCTTGAACTGGGGGTGTCCCCATCTACAAACAGCCAGCAATACATACCATGTACAGATCTGCCAACCTCCAAACTGTGACTCATGTAAAAAGTGTTTAAACACATGCAAGCCATTTTTATCTCAAATACGACTTCCTTCCTTCCTTTCTGTCTTTCTTTCTTTCATTACTTTCTCTTAACAATTGAAAATAAAAACTACAGTCAATCAAAGAGGGGTGGAACAAATTTTGCAAGGTCAACATTTCAAATGTATATGTGAATAAGAGAGACGGAGCAACCACATGTAGGTGTGACAAGACCATCAGTATACATGAATGTGTGCATTAGAGACATACACAGACTGCAGTAATGTCTAATTAACACAACAATACAAATATTTGTGAGGAATACAGTGCAAACCATGTACATGTGCGACAAGACAATCGGTATATATTCGTATAGGAATGTGAGGCAATGACAACATCACAAATATACAGTTTACATATGAATTAGAGGTGCAGAACAATCATAATTATGTGAGACTGGGCCAACATCATATAATTTTATGTATGAGATGTCAATCTTCATAAAAGATTACAACATTAAAACTCCTTCCCAAACCTTTTTCTCATTTTCTTCATATTCTTGCTCCACCTACTACCTCAACAACCACCACCATGACTGCATCTTGTCTTCTTATTCCCATCATCATCATCATCACCACCAGTCATCCCCCCCCCCCCCCCCCCTCCTCCTCCTCCTCCTCCTCCTCCTCCTCCTCCTCCTCCTCCTCCTCCTCCTCCTCCTCCTCTCCTCCCTCCCTCCCTGTTTCCTCCTGCCACACCCTACCATCGATGTGAAGGAGGATTTTTCGACGGTGGATGGAGCTGGTGATGCCACACTCATCACGAAGCTCATCGTCAGTCAGGCGGGTCAGTAGGTATCGGTCCACGCCAGAGCGCAGCATGCAGTAGGTGTACTGGGACAGATCTGGCAAGATGCCCATCAACAGAGGGTCCAGCCCTGTGGGGTCGCACGAGGAGTAGTCTGAGGTGACCTTCAGTGACTTCAGCTCACGCCAGAACCTGCCATAGCATAAGGAAGAGGTCAGCAGGTTGACAAAAAAGTCAGCAGAAGAGTGTGTTGTTTTTTTGTGGGAGGGTGGGGTGGTGTGTGTGTGTGTGTGTGTGTGTGTGTGTGTGTGTGTGTGTGTGTGTGTGTGTGTGTGTGTGTGTGTGTGTGTGTGTGTGTGTGTGTGTGCACGCATGTGTGTTTCCCTAACAATTTTATTTCTTGCTCACATGAGAATTTGTTTTTTGGGGATGTTCACCCCCAGTTGCCACAGCGCAGTGCCCACTGCCTGGGTGGTGGAGAGAACACACACACACACACACACACACACACACAAACACACACACACAAACACACACACAAACACATACACACATACATACACACACAAACACACACATACACACACACAAACACAGACATATACACACACACACACATACACACACACAAACAAACACACACACACAAACACACACACACACATACACACAAAAGATGGATGACCTCACCTCTTTCTGGCCAGACTGGAGGTCATGCAAATGCAGTCTCGAAGATCTTCCTCATTCATTGTTAGGAGCAGGTCTCCATCCACCTCATTCTCCCTGAACTTCTCCTCATAGGCAGAGAAGCCCACCTGCAGACAGAGGACAGGCATGAAATGGATGCCTTGCATCCAGCTTCTGCATCCAGACAGTGCAACATATGGCCAGAGCCCATCAGTGCCACTATCATTAGCTGGAACCCCTGGCTGCTGGGCTTTTGGGACCTACTCCAGTAGCTCAGCCATTGTCATATCATTACTAGGGCTCTGTCATATGGCAGACTCTCCACTTACTTAACTTCAAAATGTCAAGGGCTGATCTGGACAAAGTGAGGCACACCTGTTAATAGCAAAACTACAGAAAGGAGGCTGCCACTGCTAACTCTACATGGCAGTCCACCATGGATGAACAAACAACATTCTTATCTTAAAACTTAAAATCACCTGCAACCTCTTCCTTATTTACTACAATTCACGATTCACACATACACGCACACACATGTGCATTAGCACTCATGCACATGCATGCATGCACACACACACACACACACACACACACACACACACAAATGCACACACACACTCAGAGACTCCCATAATTGTCTCACTATGAATAATGTGATCATTACAAGGCTACAAAGATAGCAATGCAGTGAGAACACACATCTGTGCCCATGCATAGTACAATGGTGTCAGCCATTTGGAGAGGTGAAATGTGGGTATGGTGGTTCTACACAATGCAGGACAGCCAAACTCGTCAACCACTAGTGATGTATGTGAAAATCATATATGACTAAATATCAGGGCAAGAAATGTGCACACAGATCAACAGACAGATGAGCATGCATGTGCACACACACAAACATGCACACACACACACACAGACACACACACACACATACATACACACACACATGCACACACTAACACACGCACAGACACACACACCTATGCACACACACTGCATACACAAGCACATACATACACACATTGCACACACACACATACACTCACACACACAAACATGCACACACATGCTCACACACACAACACTCACAAACACACACAACACACACAAACTTATACACACACTGCACACACATACACACACACAAACATATGCACTCACGCTCACACACACACACACACACACACACACACACACACACACACACACACACACACACACACACACACACACAAGCACAAACAAATACACACACACTCACACTGCACACACACACACACACACACACACACGCACACACACACACACACAGAACACACACACTGCGCACACACACACACACACACACACACACACACACACACACACACAACACACACAAACACACACACAACACACAAACACATAAAACACACTCACACACAAACATACACACAAACACACAAAACACACAAACACAAACACACACACACACACACACACACACACACACACACACACATACACACAGAGGCAGACACAGACCTGGCTGAGCCAGTAGCAGACGTCCTCACACGTCCACAGTGGGACCTGTTGGGACAGCTTGTGTGGGATTTTCTCCCCGATGACCTTGAGGGCCTCCATGGCCAGACGTGAGGCAACTGCATTGGGGGAGCTGGCCACTTTCTTCAGGGGCTCCACGGCATCAATGTCGTAGAAAATCTGCAAGGCAACGATGGCAGTCAAACACCAAGTCAGCACTGCCAGGATGAGGAGGATCTACAGGAACAGTCCACAGAGACACCAAGTACAACTACTCTATGTTACAGACAATGGGTAAAAACAGCAGGTAATACATAGATACCACTCAAACATTAAGCTTGATATATCTTTATACAACTCCAGGAATAGCAGTAGGCACAAAAAAGGGGGGCTGGGGGGGGGGGGGGGGGGGGGGGATGATGGGGGGGATTAACACCAGATATAAACCATTGACAATCAGGATGAAGAGCAGGGTCACACAACAAACAGCATTACTGTTCCAAATTTCTCCAGACCCTTTCAAAGAGACTTGGAACAGCACAGCAAATGGATCCACAGAATGTCTTACATTCCCAGTGGCATCACAAGAGAAGGTTTCCACAGTGCTGACGAACAGGACTCCTTGCAGTGATGCAGACACTTGCAGCAAACAGTCTGTGGCTACACTGGTCTCCACTCCTACAAAGTGCTGGCAGTGCAGCCACCAGGAATGTGAAGAGAGAGTCA
The DNA here is from genome assembly GCA_034096865.1 of Theodoxus fluviatilis. Taxonomy (NCBI): domain Eukaryota; kingdom Metazoa; phylum Mollusca; class Gastropoda; order Cycloneritida; family Neritidae; genus Theodoxus; species Theodoxus fluviatilis. The sequence goes on along the minus strand of JAWQFJ010001497.1, from coordinate 35,774 downwards.
CGGGCAGGAAGACATCAGAAGGATTGTGGGAAACGGAAACCAACGATGGAGACAATGGAGAAACACACATCCTCATTGAGTCTGCACTCCCTGACACCTCTAGGAAAACTTTGCAGCTATGAGGCAATCGGCATCTGTGTCTGACCCAACGGATGAGTCTACAGTTAGAACTCCACAGGGACACCCAGCTAACTGCAGCACATTCAACACAAGCACTGAGGACCAACTACAAGATAAGCAGGAACATTAAGAATCCTTGCAGCACCATGGTTCTCCACACAGCAGGGAATAAGCCAAAGCACTGGCACCTTGCTAATCAAGGCATACAATGTGTACCTACTTCCAAGAGTCTTCCAGTCTGGGGTAATATTCCTCCAAAGAAAAGCTCACACTGACTGACTAAACCCACCGCTTGGCACATAGCTCATTGGGAGAGGGCTAGCAAAATGTTGCTCTCATCTCACTATCCCAGCCACATACACCACCACACTGCTACCAAGAATGTTTACTATAAAGCACTACACATTTCATGTTGGTGCTAATATACATATAGTTTCTGGCCTTTTGGAAAGCAGGATGTCAACAGGACATGGCATGACATGAAATACCGTCACATGCAACTAAAGTATTGAGAACAAAATGTTCTTTGTGAATAAGCCAACATTTAGGGTGTAAGGCCTTTTTGCAGTGAAGCAGTCAAGATGACTTAGAAGAGCCATCCAGTTATAAAAAAGTTGATCAACACATACCGCCATGAGGCAGTTTTGAATTTGTGAGCTGTGTGGTCTCTAGAATGCCAGCCTTGAGGTTACTCTTCTGATCACCTACTTTCTAGAGATTCACTCATTTAGACAATTGAAGATGGCACCATAAGGCATTCATGCCTATCGATAATTGGCTTCTGCATTTCTAGGACCCCCTAGCTAGCTTTTAGGAAGAAGCCTTTGCTGACACTTTTGACTGCAGTGTCCATAGAAAGCAAGGCAGACAGGCACAAGGCACCCATCCCAACACAAGTCAATGAACAAAGCATTCAGATGAGTGACTGATTTAGTAGAGCAGAAAACAAATTTTAGTCAAGCCCTGAACCCCAGTCTTGATCCATCACCAGAGTAATGGAATTACATTATGCTGATCAATGCAGAACAGCAGACATACAAGGCTTCCAAGCTAGTCTCCTGCCCTGAGTGCCAGTGCTATTCCATGACAGGCCAGTCTCCATTCTTCCATGACAAGCCAGCCTTCATTCTGAGACAAGCAAGTCTCTGTGAGAGGCAAACCAAAGTCTTCAACACAGCAGTCTGCTCTGATGCAAAGCAACAAGATGCTTGGAGGTTGAATGAAAATACATCAAGAGGTTCATCTAAAAGATCATGAGTTTTAGCAACAGTTAGGAAAGAGCATATCTTCTTAGTCAATATGCAGTACAGAGATGGTGTCATGCCATGAGGTGGAAAAGTCATGCAGAGAATGAGTGCATCCAACAGAAAACATCATTTACTCTATTTAGAATGGGGCTTCTACAACAAATGAAATGCAATCACAGAGAACATTTTAAAAAGAAAAGTCTAGATGTTTTTAACAACAGAAGCTTCACAAATAGGCAGACTGAATGATGAAAAACACTTACGCATGCCGTCAACATCTGCGCAGAGAAAGAGAAAGAAGCAAAAACAGTTCATTTCCAGAATGCAGATTCCCTAGAATGGCATGAAATCAATTCAGGTGATGATCATCACACTCAAAGGAAGAAAAACAGCGTTGGCAACTCATCAACACAACAGCAGTACCCTGACAAGAAATGCGGTGTTAGTTTCACAACCACCTTCTCTGGCTCTAATTTCTACATGTTAAATATACAGTACAAAGAAACTTGTTAGGTGTTTTTTTTCTTCTTTAGTGACTAGAAAATGCCAGTAACACATGAAAAAAAGAGAGAAAAAGATTTGCATTTACATCACCTAACAGCAACTCAGCGAAGCCTCATAGATGCTTGCCTGAGCACGTGAACACAAACTTAGACACTGAGTCAACCACTTCGTCACACAAACCTACAGATTTCCAGATGAAAAAAGTCATTGCAATCATCTCCTAATACACTTCAGCCATGGGTACAGCAGTAGTGACAATGGGGATTCATCCACACACAGACAACAGTTAGAGTTGTCTGGGTTTCACCAGAATGCCTGGCGGAAGTGGCCTGCCATCCTCTTGACTGACCCCTCCCTACATGAGTTACACTCCTACTTCCTGTGTTTGGCAACAGCTTCACCTCACTGAATAGTGTGTGTGTGTGTGTGTGTGTGTGAGAGAGAGGTTCAGAAGGTGTGTCAAGTGCAAGTCCCATCTTCTGTGAAGGCTGCTTGTGTACGTATGTAGGCCATGTGTAAAGTGACGATGGTGTGTACAATGGCTCTGCTGTAGGCTTTCTGTGACCCGAAAACTATGTGTGTGTTGAGAACTGTGTGTGAAACAGACTGTGAGATCTGTGTGCATGAGGGCATGTGTGAGTGTGAAGTGAAGGCAGTGTGTGGAAAGTGAATGCACACGTGTGAAGTACAGGTGGTGTCTGTGTGTGATGTGAAAGGCTTTCATGTGTGCACAAGTGTGCATATGTGCATGTGTGATTGTGTGAAAATGAATTAATGCATGTGTTATGTGAAGGCTGTGTGTGTGAAGTGAACACAGCATATGTGAGGGGAAAAACTGAGTATTAAAAATAAAGACTGTGTGTGTAAAGTGAAGACTGTGTGTGTAATGTGAAGGCAGTGTGTGTAATGTGAAGGCAGTGTGTGTGAAGTGAAGGCAGTGTGTGTGAAGTGAAGGCAGTGTGTGTGAAGTGAAGGCAGTGTGTGCAAAGTGAAGGAAGTGTGTGTGAAGTGAAGGCAGTGTGTGTGAAGTGAAGGAAGTGTGTGTAAAGTGAAGGCAGTGGGTGTGTGAAGTAAAGGCAGTGTGTGTGAAACGAAGGCAGTGTGTGTGATGTGAAGGCAGTGTGTGTGAAGTGAAAGTAGTGTGTGCAAAGTGAAGGCAGCATGTGCATAGTGAAGGCAGTGTGTGAAGTGAAGGCAGTGTGTGAAGTGAAGGCAGTGTGTGTGAAAGGAAGGCAGTGTGTGAAGTGAAGGCAGTGTGTGTGAAAGGAAGGCAGTGTGTGCATAGTGAAGGCAGTGTGTGCATAGTGAAGGCAGTGTGTGAAGTGAAGGAAGTGTGTGTAAAGTGAAGGCAGTGTGTGAGTGAAGTAAAGGCAGTGTGTGCATAGTGAAGGCAGTGTGTGCGAAGTGAAGGCAGTGTGTGTGAAGTGAAGGCAGTGTGTGTGAAACAAAGGAAGTGTGTGCAAAGTGAAGGCAGTGTGTGCATAGTGAAGGCAGTGTGTGAAGTGAAGGAAGTGTGTGTGAAGTGAAGGCAGTGTGTGCATAGTGAAGGCAGTGTGTGAAGTGAAGGAAGTGTGTGTGAAGTGAAGGCAGTGTGTGCATAGTGAAGGCAGTGTGTGAAGTGAAGGAAGTGTGTGTGAAGTGAAGGCAGTGTGTGTGAAGTGAAGGCAGTGTGTGTGAAGTGAAGGCAGTGTGTATGAAGTGAAGGCAGTGTGTGCAAAGTGAAGGCAGTGTGTGTGAAATGAAGGCAGTGTGTGTGAAGTGAAGACAGTGTGAGTGTGTGTGAAGTGAAGGCAGTGTGTGCATAGTGAAGGCAGTGTGTGAAGTGAAAGTAGTGTGTGCAAAGTGAAGGCAGTGTGTGCATAGTGAAGGCAGTGTGTGAAGTGAAGGCAGTGTGTGTGAAGTGAAGGCAATGTGTGTGAAGTGAAGGCAGTGTGTGAAGTGAAGGAAGTGTGTGTGAAGTGAAGGCAGTGTGTGTGAAGTGAAGGCAGTGTGTGAAGTGAAGGAAGTGTGTGTGAAGTGAAGGAAGTGTGTGTGAAGTGAAAGCAGTGTGTGTGAAGTGAAGGAAGTGTGTGTGAAGTGAAGGAAGTGTGTGTGAATTGAAAGCAGTGTGTGTGAAGTGAAGGCAGTGTGTGTGAAATGAAAGAAGTGTGTGTGAAGTGAAGGCAGTGTGTGTGAAGTGAAGGAAGTGTGTGTGAAGTGAAAGCAGTGTGTGTGAAGTGAAGGAAGTGTGTGTGAAGTGAAGGAAGTGTGTGTGAATTGAAAGCAGTGTGTGTGAAGTGAAGGCAGTGTGTGTGAAGTGAAAGAAGTGTGTGTGAAGTGAAGGCAGTGTGTGTGAAGTGAAGGAAGTGTGTGTGAAGTGAAGGCAGTGTGCGTGAAGTGAAGGCAGTGTGTGTGAAGTAAAGGCAGTGGGTGTGAAAGGAAGGCAGTGCGTGCATAGTGAAGGCAGTGTGTGTGAAGTGAAGGCAGCGTGTGTGAAAGGAAGGCAGTGTGTGCATAGTGAAGGTAGTGTGTGTGAAGTGAAGGCAGTGTGTGTGAAGTGAAGGCAGCGTGTGTGAAAGGAAGGCAGTGTGTGTGAAGTGAAGGCAGTGTGTGTGAAGTGAAGGCAGTGTGTGTGAAGTGAAAGAAGTGTGTGTGAAGTGAAGGAAGTGTGTGTGAAGTGAAGGAAGTGTGTGTGAAGTGAAGGCAGTGTGTGTGAAGTGAAGGCAGTGTGTGCATAGTGAAGACAGTGTGTGTGAAGTGAAGGCAGCGTGTGTGAAAGGAAGGCAGTGTGTGTGAAGTGAAGGCAGTGTGTGCATAGTGAAGACAGTGTGTGTGAAGTGAAGGAAGTGTGTGTGAAGTGAAGGCAGTATGTGTGAAGTGAAGGCAGTGTGTGTGAAGTGAAGGCAGTGTGTGTGAAGTGAAGGCAGTGTGTGTGAAGTGAAGGCAGTGTGTGCATAGTGAAGGCAGCGTGTGTGAAGTGAAGGCAGTGTGTGTGAAGTAAAGGCAGTGGGTGTGAAAGGAAGGCAGTGTGTGCATAGTGAAGGCAGTGTGTGAAGTGAAGGCAGTGTGTGCATAGTGAAGACAGTGTGTGTGAAGTGAAGGCAGCATGTGTGAAAGGAAGGCAGTGTGTGCATAGTGAAGGCAGTGTGTGTGAAGTGAAGGCAGTGTGCGTAAAGTGAATGAGTGTGTGAAGTGAAGGCAGTGTGTGTGAAGCGAAGGCAGTGTGTGCAAAGTGAAGACAGTGTGTGTGAAGTGAAGGCAGTGTGTGCATAGTGAAGGCAGCGTGTGTGAAGTGAAGGCAGTATGTGTGAAGTGAAGGCAGTGTGTGCATAGTGAAGACAGTGTGTGTGAAATGAAGGCAGCGTGTGTGAAGTGAAGACTGTTGTGAAGCGAAGGCAGTGTGTATGAAGGGAATACAGTTCATGTGAATACATGTGTGTGAATTGAAGAGAGTTTGTGTGAAGTGAATACATGTGTGTGATGTGAAGGCTGCATGTGTGTATGTGTGTGTGTGTGTGTTGGTTTGTGTGTGTTTGTGTGTGTATGGGTGTGTGCTTGCATGTGTGAAATTGAGACTATGTGCCAGCTATAGTGGCTATGCATGAAGACGGAGTGGTGAAGATTATGTCTAAAGTAAAAGCTCTATGATGTGAAGGCTGTGTTAGAAGTGATGGTTGTGTACACAATGTAGGTCATCATACTTCACCAGTTAAGCTACAGATGCAATGAAACTACCATGACAAGAACTCATTCTTTCTTGAGGGACTACACTCCACATGCTGCAACAGTTGGACAAGAGGAGTGAGTAATTCTGCATTAGAAGTTGCTGAAAGCATCTTTGCCTTGGACATGTGAGCCTTGTAGAGGCAGAGAAGGCATCGGGCTCAGGCTACTTGGACATGTGAGCCTTGTAGAGGCAGAGAAGGTATCGGGCTCAGGCTACTTGGACATGTGAGCCTTGTAGAGGCAGAGAAGGCATCAGGCTCAGGCTACTTGGACATGTGAGCCTTGTAGAGGCAGAGAAGGCATCGGGCTCAGGCTACTTGGACATGTGAGCCTTGTAGAGGCAGAGAAGGTATCGGGCTCAGGCTACTTGGACATGTGAGCCTTGTAGAGGCAGAGAAGGCATCGGGCTCAGGCTACTTGGACATGTGAGCCTTGTAGAGGCAGAGAAGGCATCGGGCTCAGGCTACTTGGACATGTGAGCCTTGTAGAGGCAGAGAAGGCATCGGGCTCAGGCTACTTGGACCTTCCCTTGAATACTACAGGCGGGTCTGCTTCCATCAGCAGAAAGAATAAGCTCATTCAAATGGTTTCCTACTTATCAAACTGCAGCACCAGTTGGTTGCAAGATTATATTTTGTTCCAAATACAATACCCATTAGTTCTCATTAGAAGAGTCTTAGTTGAGCCACAACAGCTGCATGCAGCTTTAATATCAATCTGTCAGATTCATTCCTGCATCAACTCATGTCATTTGGTCAGACTCTGTTCAATTCTGTTCTGGTGAACCAGCCAGCCAGGTAATACTTCCATTTCTGTCCAGCTTACTAGATGGTCCAGCAAACCATGCAGTCTGACACAAACTTCACCTGTCTGAGGAGCCAAATTAGCCCAGTGTGAGAGAAACACCTTTCTTCTGGCTGTTGAGCCACTGCAGTCAAGTTTTCTAATGGACTAAGGATCTGTGTCAACATCCAACAGTTTGTACAAAACAAGAATTTCTACAGTAATAACACACACACACACACACACACACACACACACACACACACACACACACACACACACACACACACACACACACACACACCCTCTTCCATCCAGCAATCTGAGAGAATTCTTTCCAAGCCATCTTGACCTTCCATTGACCTATTCAAAAGACAAAATCTCATTCCAAAGGTCTGGTGGACAGAATTTCCTTATCCAACCATTTTTAGTTTTGCTGTCCAAACAATATTCCATCCAACTATATGACAATGCTCACATCAGGCAGTGTGACCAAATGTTCCATCAGCTTTATTACAAACTATGTGCCCATCAAGGTATATGACAATGTTCTCATTAATGCATGTAACAAGGTTATGCCTAACTATGTGGCAAACTGTATACCCATGCAGCTATCTAACAAAGAATGAGGCCATCAAAATATGCAACTGAACTCATAGACTGAATTTACACTGACAGCCACCACCACAATTCTTTTGTAGCAACTGACAGAAATCTAAATCTAGCCATTTGATTGGAAAATTTCCCACTATGCCATCATACTACAGAGAATTTCTGTCACAGTCTGACGTTAGGAATGTGCAAGGAAGCACTGATCAAGCAAAAGCATATTACTGGCACCAAAGACCCAATTCTCTGCAAAGCAAATAAGATTATAACTCATTTCAGATTCACTTAAATTCATGAGTACATGTCCCACAGCTTTATGTTTGTTACTGAGTGAATGTAACAGCATGCAATATTTAGGCCTTCTCAGGTTTTGACGTACTTCCTGGCTGGACTATGACGTAATTAAAAATGTAGTCAACGTTTGAACATGTTGGTTGATCTGTTTCCCATCCATCCACAAAATCATTCAATCTTCTAACAGAAGAACATTACAGTGAACCTCTCATATATCCCCAAAGCCATCCAGAGTGCATACAATTTTTATCTTAACATACTTATCACATGAAACAGATGGGCCAGATGATCTTTAAAAATCAGCAATTTCTTTCCATCTTGGAAATGCCCCAACAGCGCCTGTGTGATGGCACAGAGATCTGTGCTTCTAATTCAAGTTGAAATGACACCTCTGGGTCCTTGGTACTAGGTAGCATTGGGCCTTCAGTGCAGCAAATGCCCAAAACCCATGTGAAAATTCAAGCACCCAACATACCAACTTATTGAAGAAGTGATCTGGGCCCCTCATCTATAACAAAGTACATTTCCCATCCTTACGGCAATGCAAGCTGCTTTCCAGCAGTCAAAGCAGGTTAGACAGGGCCCCCTGAGCTCTGTCCCATAACAGTTCACTGGGCCCTTTCAGCCATTCCCATACTGCCCCTTGCTGCCCTGTGAGGGTTTTGGACCAACTCTCAAGTTTTCCCTCTTAAACTCATTGTTCTAAATTTAGAGACCATGCAAGGGAAACAAAGGTCATTACTTGGCATCTAAACTAAGAACAATAAGTCTGATGAAGGAAGTGTAGAGGGTGCATGTGGAGGTTAGCCGACAACTAGGTTAATACAGTAATGGCAGCACAGACAAGCAGTGTGGGTCATTATATATGCTAAAGAACTAGTTGGGGGGTCCAGCAATGCATCATTGGTCTTCTCTCACCAGACAGGGGGAGTTGTCAGATACAAACACAATGCCAAAAGCCCAACCAGGCAGGCTCTGTCTAGAACTGCAGTGGACAGTGGAGAGTGGAGGGGGGGTCAGTCTGCACAGCAAAGGCAGCTTGGGGAAGCTCACAAGGCAAACAGAGGAACTAACATTCCAAAATGTTTAAGTAAACATTCCTTCAAAGAATGGAATTGTGGTCAGCATCTTGACAGCTGTATTGCCACAGCAAAGATGGAGTAGAGTTTTTTTATTGGGAGTACATTCGAGAACTTTTTACCATACATACAGCATTTCTGCAAGCTCAGAAGCACTTACACAATCACTTTCATAGACAATTCATGTCAACATACATATTACAAAAAATTCCCATTTTTTTTAATACTCAGTGAATCAAGGACAAACACAGTTGCACACACACACACACACACACACACACACACACACACACACACACACACACACACACACACACACACACACACACTCTCTCTCTCTCTCTCTCTCTCTCTCTCTCTCTCTCTCTCTCTCTCTCTCTCTCTCTCTAGTAGCGTACACTGTTGTCATCACTGAAAGCCAGTGGGAACAGCCACTCTGGCACCTGCAGGCAAACACATGAACAGTCATAGTAGTGGCCCAAGGATCAGGGGTTAAAGTATAAAGCCGTTTGAGCCCCATTTTCTGGTAATGTCACTATTTAAAAGAGATAGTTACTGCTTTTTACTCTTTTTTTTTGCACACTTTTTGTCTATGAAAAGCTGGTGGGGTAAATCACTCTAGTTCTTGAATGAAGACACAAAGATGAACATACTTTTTAACTTTGGTAGAAAAAAAGGTGCTCACTTTGAGACTTTCAGTTCACTTTACAGCCACAGGCCAGAAGCCTTCCATGGGCAGCAATGACAAAGCACAGACAACTCGGCAGCCTTAGAACTCAAACACAGATCCCTCAGAGAGTACAAGTGCAATTCAAAAAATAGCACAACTACTCTCAGTCACCTCATTTTTCTGCTCCTGCCCCAGCTCCAAACCCTCCTAATACTCTGCCTTTCTCCTCCTCCTCCTCCTCCTCCTCCTCCTCCTCCTCCTCCTCCTCCTCCTCCTCCTCCTCCTCCTACTCACTCACCTTCTGAGAAGCCATGGTCTGCTGGTTCTCAGCGCCGCCAAAGAGACTGAGGTTGGCCAGGGCCTTGGCACAGTGACGCAGGACGTTGGTGTCTGCGGAGCGGCACCAATGCAGCAGCACGTCCAGGCCTCCCAGGCTGATGACGCGAGTGCAGGTCTCCTCCGACAGCTTGAACATGTTCTCCAGGATGCCAGTGGCAGGCCCTGCCAGCTCCACATTTCCAATGTTTTCCTTGGTCATCTTGACAACCTGCTCCAGCCCAATCTTTGCCACACGCTCACGGTTCTTGATGGACATGACTTGCTCCAGTAGACACACAGAGGCCTTCAGCAGCTGTGGGACAACGGATCGGCACTCAGAGTGATGCAGTGAAATTAACGGGCACACAATGGCAGCTTTTATTATACTGGTCTGGTCAATGCACCTCTGCATGAAATGCTCAAGAAGGCCTATGCAACAAAGAAAATATTCTCCAGAAGAACTATGCTCCAGAGAAGCAGTGAGTATGCACCAGGGTGACTGTTCAAGAGAACCTATGCTCCAGACAGACGATGCTCCTGAGAAAGATCATACTCCTAATGGACAAAACCACCAAGATCCTGAGAGCATGTTCAAGAAAAAAAGACTGTGCTTCTGAGAGACAACATCCAAGACAGAAAAACTGTGCTTCCGAGAGACTAAGCTCCAGAAAGATCATGCTCCAAGGAAACTTACCACAGAGAGAAGACCATGCTCCAAGGAAACTTACCACAGAGAGAAGACCATGCTCCAAGGAAACTTACCACAGAGAGAAGACCATGCTCCAAGGAAACTTACCACAGAGAGAAGACCATGCTCCAAGGAAACATACCACAGAGAGAAGACCATGCTCCAAGGAAACTTACCACAGAGAGAAGACCATGCTCCAAGGAAACATACCACAGAGAGAAGACCATGCTCCAAGGAAACTTACCACAGAGAGAAGACCATGCTCCAATGAGCTCACACTCCACAGACACTGACAGGAAAACTGATTCAGAGAATTTTAACTCCAGAGAGACTTTGCTCCATTTAGAGGTTTCACCCTTCAGAAAACAAGACCATTCTCAAAAGAGACAATGCTTCAGAGTGGTTATTTCAGATAGAAACAAAGAGAGGCAACATTGGAGGCTGAGCTACAGGATGAGTTTTAGTCACACACACACACACACACACACACACACACACACACACACACACACACACACACACACACACACACACACACACACACACACACACACACACACTCACAGCCTGGCTGCCTACCTCAAGTGAGGAGGTGGCGCAGTTTTTGACCAGCAGGTCTAGTAATCCCTCCATGCGCACAATGTCACACAGCCCATAGGCCAAGTCTCGCCCGTACACAGGCTGGTCCCATGCCTCCATCACAATGGACAGCATCTCGTACAGGCACGTCACGTTCCAGGCCAGATCTCCATGCTGCAGGTGTCGGATCTGCAGAAAAACACACACATGATAATTTATATGCAGCTCATCACAAAGACCACATCCCTGCACTGCACCAACAAACCACAATAATGCATTGCATTACTACCCAGGACAAATACAGAGGATTGCCTCCCTGCATGTTGAGTTACTGTATCAATGTGATGTCTGTGTCCAAGTAAAAAGGAGGAAACGGTACTAAATTGAAATTTTATACTCTTTTGCATATGCAGCATAGTCATATTCAATCATCGAGAAAAAAAAGAAGTAAGTTTTTTAAAACAAATGAAAACATGTCAGATCTCTCTACCCTTAATTTTAGGTAATTTTCATATGAAAGCTCTTATTTTCTTGGTGATGCTATTGTGACTGTGCATCATTGATTGATTAAAAATATTTATAGAGCTCATATCTTTAAAAAAACAAACAACTAAACACACACAGACTGCAACACACACACACACACACACACACACACACACACACACACACACACACACACACACACACACACACACCCACAGATGCTTGATTTCATTATTTTCCGCCTATTTTGGCTGATTACTCTAAATCACTTTTGAGAAGATTAGCCTCCTTTTGACTTGGAAGCTCATAACACACAAGGAGTGATCACGAGTTTAGATGAGCATACATCTTACTGCAGCTGACCTGCACAGTCATCGAACACATCATCACATGACACATGATGGAGAAGACATTTCACAACTCAATTGGAGATGTCAATTACAAGACCTCTCTCTCTCCTTTCTCTTTCTCTCTCTCTCTCCTCTCCCTCCCAACACCTCCCCCCCCCTCTCTCTCAAGCACGAGAGAATCAAGGTCATGCTCTATGATTCTTCTCTTGTCCATTACTGCATTTAAAAATTGAACTGTGTTACTTTTGGGGAAGTGGGGGTTGTGGGTGGTTTATTTTGACGAGGGCTGAATGTAAGACAGGCAGCTATCCCTTATTCATTAATTTCCCCTGTAAAATGAAGTTCATTGTATTCAATCCCCCACCCAACCCCAACTCCCATGCCCCTACCCCTGCAATTTAGATGAGGCACATTTGTTGAGTACTTTGTTTGTGTCTTTCCTCTTGTTTGCAAGAGTAAATTCTTTCACCATGCAGTACTTCACATTTGTCGAGTACTTTGTTTGTGTCTTTCCTCTTGTTTGCAAGTAAAATTCTTACACCATGCAGTACTCCATCCCATGTGGGCATGCTTGGTGCACTACACATGGAGAAGTGCAAGTATCCAACTAAAGTGCCTTGAGTCCCTCTTTGATGTCAGTGGGAGTAGCAGTCTCCCAAGTGTTTGCACACACAGACAAAACATACTGGGTACATCAGCGGTAAACACACTGACACGCTGTGGGCACACACATGTACACGTATTCACTCTCTTTCTCACACACACACACACACACACACTCACATGACATACAACACACACACATGCATGCACACACACACACGCGCGCACACACACACACACATGCCCGTACGCATACACATAAACACACACACAAAACACACACGCACACACAAAACACACAGACACACACACACATAGACACACACAGACACACACACACACACACACACACACACACACATAGACACACACACACACACACACACACACACACACACAGACACACACACACACACACACACACACACACACTCACACACACATGCTCGTACGCATACACATAAACACACACACAAAACACACACGCACACACAAAACACACAGACACACACACACACATAGACACAGACACACACACATACACACACACACACACACACACACACACACACACACACACACAGACACACACACTCACACACACACACACACACACACACACACACACACACACACACACACACACACACACACTCACACACACACTCTCACACACACACACACACACACACACACACACACACACACACACACACACACACACACACACACACACACACACACACACACACACACACACACACACACACACGATCCCACGCCTTAACCTGGATGGTTCATCAGACAAAAATTTGTCGAGCACTAAGACAAAGCAAACCTCCATGTACATTCCTAACTAAATCAAGTAAACATATGAAATGAAATAAAAGGTCCATGCATCTTTCTTTTTTTCAACAAGTATTTTCTTGCCTGTTTTTTCAGACACAAACAAATGGTACAGGTCACCTGAGTTAAAACACAATTACTCTGCTGCAAGAGGTAAAATCCCATATCAAAGTAGGGAAAAAGGAGGAAAGAGTTTTTTTCTCTCTCTTCACAACCTATGAAAAAGATCAACACATTTTTCAGTGTGAGCCCAGCTGTCATACACCAAGAAGCATTTGCTGCCAATGCTATCAACATGAAGGAACAAAATCACTAAGTTCAAATCAACTCCTATCAATACTATCGGGACAGCAGGAAGGTTTCGGGTAATGATACAGTGGGTATTCACTGAAAGAACTGAGATAGGCTTGTTAGCATTGCCAAAGTGAGGAAAACTCTCTATGAACAATAGCAAGGCCGTCCACAAACTGCACACAACATTACTTCCTCCTGCGTGGCTTGGTTCCAGTTTGCAGTAGGGCAGGAAAACAAGTCCGATGGACAAAGCAGCATGCTCGTGGGAGCACAAACCTCAGAGACAGAGTTTGTCTGGTTTGCCAGGACATTACCGGATGTGAAAACCAGACTACAGACACAAAGAAAGTGATTCACGTTGCTGCATGTGGATTGAGAAATGTTTCCAAAATACATACATGCATACATAATTCCCACAGGAAAGATTTACAGATTGAGAGACCAGATTATGAACATGAACTGTGAGAAATAATGAAGAAGTTAGTTGAACACAGCCATACAGCAGACAGGTGCACCAGGTGCATTTTACACTCAATCAACCCACACCACAGCAATTACAAACCTGAATAACACTGCATATACCACACATCCAATGTCAGCAAGGGATGGAATAATTACACATGACATCACCAGAGATGGACACCTGCACACCACAATACACTCTACACATCTGATTTACAGCATATTACACATACATACATGAAAAGTCTTTGACAAACTCGCTGAAAACCAAACCACACCACACATACACACACACATACAGCTCATCAGGCAGACACATTCACTGCACACCACACATACACACACACACAGCACATCAGGCAGACACATTCACTGCACACCACACATACACACAAAAGAGACGAGCCACTGCACCTGTTGCTCCAGGCGCTGGGAAAGCTTCTTGAAGCTGAGTTTGAGGTTGTGCTTGTACTTGGCATGAGTCAGGGTGGATGGAAAGCGTAGAGGGTACTTGGTGAAGAAGGGTTCCTCCTGCCCATTCTCGTCAGAAGGGACAGCACTTCCACCAGGACTATCACTCCTCACGTCTCCAGGCGACGCCACGTAGAAGTTCCTGTCGTCCAGCATGGAGCTTGTGCTGCCTGGAAAGCAAGGCAGACCCTAGGGCATTTGGAACATCTCCATTTAAAATGAAAAGGCTGCAGCACGTCTGACGTGTTGGTACGCAGGAAATGTTCTGCCCCAATCACTGCCCTGTGTCACGATACACCTATACTACTACGAGACCCTGGCCTGAGAGCCCCATTTGCATACAATTCAATGTGTCCTTCATGCATGCATCAAGGGGATGCATGGTGCAAAACACTGCACTGTTGAATGTATGGCAGGTCACTAATGACTGCTAACAAGCTCGGGCGTTGACACCAAGGTTCACTTTCCTGACCAGGGTGGAAGTAGCTGCTTGAAATCTCCATGCCTCAATGCACCAGACTGTTTTGGCACTACCACCACATTGCAAGCAGCTGCTACCTAAGCTGTTCGTGGGCATACAGGTACTGTATGTGCACAGAGGGCCCATTTTGGGGCACACAGGTTTTACATGGGCACGCAAGCTAAATGTGTGCGAGTTTATTTGGGTACTCAGGCTTTACATGGGTATGTAGGTTTTGTGATGGATTCAGAAGCTCGGTTTGAGCACATAGTTTCTATATGGGTATGCATGTTCTTCATGCTCTACATGTAGGCAGTCAGGCTCTGTATAGAGTACACAGCTTCGTGTGGCCAAAAAGACTCTAAGGGCATACAGGGTATGTGCTGGCATACAGCCTCTGTGTGGGAAAAAAGATTCAATGTGGGTGTACAGGCACTGAGGGGGCGTGTGGTGCTGCCAGGGCTGTACTTCCAGAGGGGAACAAGGCCGAGTATCAACTCTACAGAATCTCTATCCATGATCGAGTGAAGCAACTCAGGTCTCAATGAAAATACATCAAACAATTAGCCAACTGCATACAGATTAAAACAATGCATTCTTAAATTCAGGCATTAGATGGAAAGTTGATATGAAGCTTTTTAAAAAGAGTAATGAATTATATACTTTAAATGTTAACTTAAACATAAGAAGTCATTATATTGCTGTGTTTCAAGTTAATGTTTACATCAAATTTTAGGTAAATAAGCAAAAAGTTCAAAAGATTATTTTAAAAAAGACATTTCAACAGTGCGTGAATTCAAAAGCAAATAAATGCACAACATACATAAGCATGCAATCAAAGCAAATTGAAGCTTTGTAAAAGCAAGCAGTGCGATGCTCCAGATTACCAGCCTAGCTCTCTTCAAACAGGGATGTGAGTCACTGTTACTCTTTGTCACAGCCTGCAAAACATCATGCTTGGAAATACTGGCACAGCTAGTCAAAGCATTAGCACACAGCGAAGTTTACTTGGCAGGAAAGGAGTCACCCAAACCACACTGGCCTCTGCTGCTATCAAGGATGGTCTGCCTACTCCTCCTCTCTGTGTAGAATTCCACTGCTAATGCTGTAGAGTGAATGCATGCTGACCAGAGAGAGGAAAGCCACAATCCATACATGGTCACTAGGTACTGTACCAAAAAGGACCATGACATAACAACACCCTGAAGAATGAGAAACTTGCCAAGCCTTGAGCATGCTGCCAGCATGGATATGTGCGCCATACAAGACCCTGGACATCATCATCATGCCAAGCCTCAGACAAGTGCCAAGTCAAAGGGGCTACCAGGACAAGCAGTGTACATCGCAGACTAACACAAGAGTGGAATCAGAAACAGCAGCCCCTTGAAAGAGAGCAGATGAGCCACACACAGCTGATGCAGCGTGAACTGGGCACTAAGGGACTGAAAAACAAATCCTGTGCTCACTGCTTCTGGCAGTGTGAGTGGAGATGCATGTGATGCATGCCGGCACAAAGGTGGCCAGGCTAGTGTGCAGATGGGTGAACAGACAGGAAAGGCAGAGAAAAACTCAAGACAGTCATAGATTGAAAGAGGACATGACAAGGAGACTTTGAGACAGAAGTAGATGGACTGAAGGAGGAAACCCCCGAGGTGGGAAGAGGTAAATATTGCATCAATGCAAAAAGGCTGAACAGGAAAGGCCTCATCAAATCTGGGAAAGGAAATAGGAAATCTAACTGACCTTCCATCAGCCTGCCCCAGCATGTGTTCACCCTCCACACAGCAACCAGGCTGCAGCCCAGTTCTCTTTTCAGTCACGGATCAGTGGTTCTCACATGCACACTTGGGTATCACTTACAAGTCACTAACTTCGGCATGTCATATCCGTCTGCCCCACACTTGCACTGCCTTTATCGTCCACTGGAAAATATTTCCATTCTCCACCTCTTCTTTTGTGGCTTTCTTCTGTATGAAGAAATGTGTCTGTCCCCTTTGATCAGGAGTCAGTGCAGATCCTCCTCTGCCATAGCTATTGGAGAGACACAACCCAGTTTCACTCAGGGTTGGTCACCTAAGCTAGTCAGTTGATCCTGACAAACACTATGTCTTTGCTGTAATACAAATAAAGGAAGTGCCTGCAAGCTAGGAAACATAGGAACTGGGGAAGATATCAAAGGTATGCAAGGCCACATATGCTGCCAATGCTATCAACAAGAGGAAATAAAACCACTTCAAATCACCTATCAGTACCACCAGGTTTGGCTCTTTTTGCATGCACAAACATATCATGAAGCCTTATGATGTGAGTGTTTGAACACTAGAGAAATGATCCAAGCTGGACAATGCATTTGAAAGAGCCTGCTTTTGCATCAGCACAATTTTTTTACCCATGATGTTCATTTACCCTTGCAGGCATTTGTGTACAAAAAGACAAGTCTACCTATGTGAAAGCACAAACACAGGTGGATTGATGTTCATCTTTGTCATAGTTAAAAGCCAGGCTCTAGTGACTATGCTTCTACTACATTATAATCACCCACTTATTTAGTCAAGTGACTTGAAGCCATGTTTACTTCAGTCAAGCTTGCATATCACTCACTGTGCCTGTGTGCAAGGTCTTTTCATGAAGTACATTTTTTCTCTCAGAGAAACAAACACACATCCGTGTGCAAGTCTAATCAGTGGGACCACCGGTGTTGACATGCTTTATGACAACCTCTCTTGAGGCAGCTGTATAGTACAGATGCATAAAATGCTCCATCCATTAACAACAAGGGTGCAATGTCTATTGAAGACCTTAGGTTGTCAATGTACTTGGTCTTCAAAGCAATTAGACAACACAGTTGCCTGATGATTATTGCCACTTTCATTAAGTCATGGAGCGAGTCCCTAGTGAGTAATTCAGCACAAAAACCAAAACATTCTACGAGGTATCCATTGCTTTTTCCCCATCACACTCCCACTTGCCTCTCGTTCCTCTCATGACAAGCTATACGTGTATAGCATGCATTATTGCCACTCACAACACTCAGTCCAGGGTTGCCATGTTCTCATGGGAATATATTTTTAAAAAATCATACATTCAATATATAACACCAAGCAACACAAATGGTAATAACACCAAGAAATGTTGCTGTGTTAACAGTAAAGCATCTGAGGGTTGAAAGCATAGTTATTAGCTTCAAGTCAACTTTGTTAGCGATTGGGTATTCTGCATTATTTCAGAGCTCCAGACTCGTCTCTCATTATTTTCTGCCTCTAAAACCTGCTAATGTCTGCAAGTGAAATTACCTAGTGGTGCTTACTCTTAAACCAAGTAGAGATATAGTAACCCCAGCCTTTATCCTATCAAAACTCCTACTCTAGTGAAACAAAGAGTCCAGGCAAATACAAACAAGGTAAAGAGGCTGACGTTTCAACCAATTTATTGCTGCAGAACAAAATTTCTCAGGAATACAAATCTGTGCCTGTTGTTCACAATCAAGCATATCAGGTAAACAGGAAACTGGACTTGAGAACCACTATAGTCAGTTGTTTCCAATGGAGGGTGGGTGAGTTTGGAGGATTGTAGGTGGGGTGTGGTGGGAGGGTGGGGGGCAGGTGATAGAAGAATGAATAAGGGGGTTTAAGAGAGGAAGGAGGCCAGTACAGCCAAAGGGGTGGGTGGAGAAGGTGAAGGCTGGTGTAGAGGGGAGGTGGGGGTGGGGAGGTTGGTAGGTGGGAGGGGAAAGAGGGCAGAACAAAAAAAGGTAAAGAGCAAGCAGGGTCTGAGACAGTCCAACTGTTCAAGGATCTGAAAGAGGACCAGTCCATCTTCCGATAACACAGCACAGGCAGGCCAAAATTTACAGGCAGCAGAAATTGGTCACACCTCTGTGACTGCTGCAGAGTATGGACACTGAAGCCAGAATCTATCTACAGCTATCTACAAGGACAGCATACTCTTCTGTATCCCTGCCTCAGTAGAGTGAACTGAATGCACCGCATGAGGAGATCTAGAACACTTAGGCTGACTGACTTGGCACCTTCACCACCACAGCAGAGGGCATTACAGAGAGCCCCAGGGCAAGATGCCAAGATAGAGGGAGGCGATATTGGAACCACCATAAGCCTATGTAGATAACAGACTACCTTAGCCTGGTGAGGCAGAAGTGTACTGCCAAGCCCAGTCTTGGTGCCAATGCTGCATGGTACATGAGGGAGGGAAACCAGACAGAGACTGGGAACAGCCTGTGATGGTGGATGATATGGACATTGCCCTGGGGAACTTGGGAAAAGTAATTCTGTGTACATGTACACCTGTGCATGTGTATTAGGATGAAGCAGACACTGAAGGGGTAAGAGTACCCGTTGACCTGTTTCTAATGGAAATCCATCACAAGCACACCTTCGCGAATTACTAAGGTAAACGCCAGTGCATCAAGTCCCAGGAAAGTTGCTCAGCTTACAAACTACTGTGCTTTAATGTCAGTGACTGAAATGAGGGTGGGGCATGACCATGCTTTGAAGTGAGTTCTTGATTTTAAGCTGATCAACAACAAAAATACATGTCTGTGGGGACAGCTTCTGATCTCCAAGACAACTAGACTTCACTTTTCGTTCTCTGTGACACAGATGTGCATGTGTGTGTGTGTGTGTGTGTGTGTTTGTGTGTGTATGTGTGTGTATGTATGGAGTGTGTGTGTGTTTGTGTGTGTATGTGTGTGTATGTATGGAGTGTGTGTGTGTTTGTGTGTGTATGTGTGTGCATGTATGGAGTGTGTGTGTGTTTGTGTGTGTATGTGTGTGTATGTATGGAGTGTGTGTGTGTTTGAGAGGTTAATAGAAAAGTGTTAGTGCAGTGCGTAAAGAAGGTAAGGGGAGGAGACACCTAGAGAAAAACAGGCTAGTAAGAAGCAATGTGTGTGTGTGTGTGTGTGTGTGTGTGTGTGTGTGTGTGTGTGTGTGTGTGTGTGTGTGTGTGTGTGTGTGTGTGTGTGTGTGTGTATTTGTAACAGCTTGATCACCAGCGTGATTCTTGCTATCTCCCCTCTGTGGTTACATAACAATCAAACTATATAGAGCAGTGAAATGTTATGACTGACAAAACTATCTGGAGCAGTGAAATGATACACCAACAAGTGCAAGCTTGAAATCTATGAACTCAAGGCTGAACAACAGGATGTCTAGAAAGTGAGAGGCACAAAGGGTGAATGAGCTTGGTTAGGAGTGGGTGGGGTCAGCACTGGGGACACGCCAGTCAGCCTTACTTGGGTCCACATCAGTTGGTGGCCCTGACCCCTGATCAGCCTTCTCCATTAATAGTCTCAGAGAGTGCTTTCTGAGTTCCCTAGTGCCTGGCACTACAACAAGAATAGACAAAGTCCAACTCTACCCATAACAACTTTGGTTAGCGGAAAGCCTCTAGCAGGATCATGCGAAATCTTGAGAGAAAAAACCAACAACAAAAAAGGTAGGTTATTACTGGCTTTCACTTTTCAGCAACATGAAACAAAATACTGGAGCTCTGCCTGTTTGAAAATCTTCAGCTTGAAATATATATATACTCAAGTCTTCCTTCATGGAGAGTTCTACTGCTCTTGGTGTATCTTTTGATCTCAAATGAATTTCTAGTTTTCATGATACACATTGTAGGAGAGGTTAGATCAGAATTCTGCACCATTCAGAATTAAATACCTTCAAGCCCAGAAAATTTGAAACCAATGGTATAGACTATGCTGAAGTACATTCAAGTAATGACTCAAATAATTTTCTTCATACAAAGCAACTCCTGTACTTCAACAAATTGGACATTTAGATAAATTTACCATTGCACGCTTTTGGCAAGAAATTTCTGCTGAAACACTGACTCATAATTTCATTTCAGCAAGCCATTCTTAGGTTTGTTTACTTTTTGCCTCGTCATGAAAGGCAGGCATAATAACAAATAAACAATACTATTAAAAACAATGGATTCCACAATCTCCCAGTGACATGTTCATGATGTTGCAGTCTATTACAATGAACAAGATGATGGAAAATCTAAATGACCAAAAGTCATTCCAGTCATTAACCAGTGTCAATGAAGTCACTGACCAGTGTCATTCAAGTCACTGACCAGTGTCATTCAAGTCATTGACCAGTGTCATTCAAGCCATTGACCAGTGTCATTCAAGTCATTGACCAGTGTCATTCAAGTCATTGACCAGTGTCATTCAAGTCATTGCCAGTGTCATTCAAGTCATTGACCAGTGTCATTCAAGTCATTGACCAGTGTCATTCAAGTCATTGACCAGTGTCATTCAAGTCATTGACCAGTGTCATTCAAGTCATTGACCAGTGTCATTCAAGTCATTGACCAGTGTCATTCAAGTCACTGACCAGTGTTATTCAAGTCATTGACCAGTGTCATTCAAGTCATTGACCAGTGTCATTCAAGTCATTGACCAGTGTCATTCAAGTCATTGACCAGTGTCATTCAAGTCATTGACCAGTGTCATTCAAGTCATTGACCAGTGTCATTCAAGTCACTGACCAGTGTTATTCAAATCTCTACAGCATCCAGACAACACAGACATGAACTATCCATGTATGATGTGAGCAAACTTTGAAATGATCTCTGGCATGACTATCAGCAAAAACCACTAGTCTAGAGCCAGCCCTCTGTGCTCCTCATGCAGCCAGCAAGGAGACAAACACACAGACAGACACAGACAGATGCACACACACACACACAGACACCAACGATGCTCACTCCCAAGAAAAAGCGTGCAGCAAGCACTTGCAGCAGTGTTTCCATGTAAAGCTAAACCAAGAAATCACAAAACAATATTTTGCCACAAAGCAAAAGACTGTCTGCAGATCTAAGCAAAACTTGAGCTGTTTCTTGCCGAGAATGATGGTCAGCATCAAAAGTCATTGTATAAATTATATAAATGTTCAGAGTAGGAGAGGGGAGATTATTCAAGCCAAACAGATCTCAGCATTTTCCCAGTCACAGAACAACAACTGTTCAAACTTACATACGTTCATTTGAAGACTGTTACCTGCTTGGTTGTATTTCAGATTGTTTCCTTGAAATGTGTCTGCACACATTACCAGGTTTACAATGCTGGTTTTAGAGGTAAATAAACACCCTTCACCTTGCCTTTTGAAAGAGATGTGCAGACATCACTGTTGATATCAAGTTAAATTGTTTTACAATAAGTGGTTTAGTTCAACTATAACAATGGTCATCTAAGGATCCTTGATGTTGCAACTACACACACACACACAAAACTAACTCTTTACTTCATGCTAAAAACTCAGAGCCAAAGAGAAGCCATTGTCATTATCAAATTGCTCATAGTATTTTAGTAGAGTCAGTTTTTGTGACTACATATTTAAAAAATAGTCCCTCTGAGTAATCATTTATTGCAGCACATTGTTTGAAAGAAAAAAGAGGAATGAAACAAAGTACAACAAGAAGCAAAATGTCACATATACCGGAAGACACACTAGATGGCAACTACTATCGCGCAAAAAAAACTGCACACAACACACACAAAGATAAGAAATGACCACGTGACCCAATGACACTTCTAAGACACTGGATTCTAGACTGCCTTCCTGCAAGCTTGGCTGTTTTTCAACACAATCTTGGTCAAATGCATTTTACAATTCAAAGACGTACATGTGGCATTTTTCACAGTTAACCTGGACGAGTATACCTTGACCCAGTTGCCAGCAAAGTCCATAACATTATGCGCAAGTTTTATAACAGTTTGAAAAGTATTCAGTTGCTGGCAGCAAATGCAAAGAAAATGTAAGTATCAAGGATATATGGTTAATTTGTTATGTTAATGATGTGAACTGCTTCTTTTAACCTCATGACGTTTGAGCAAAATGGCCAACAAGAATTTTATACACAGCTAGTGTGGTATCAAGTAGTATTAAACCGTTGAATCTGATTGATTAGCAAGCTTAAATACTAATTCTCTACAAAAACAACTTTGTGCACACTTGCTTGTCATTTTTACACCTCAATGATCAATAAATATCTTCTGAAGCACCAGTGAACTTCCAAACACCCAAATTCGTTGAGATGGTCCCTTTGACTGGTTCTCATTGACAAAGGCAAACAGTTACCATGCTTGTGGCACTCCCATTGGTTGACCGTTACTTTGTGCAACAGGTGGATGTCATGAGAGCAGCTCTGTCACAGGTATTCCATAAAAACAAAAACATAAAATATCGGTCTATCTCTGCATAACCACAGAGAGCAGAAACTTTGTTTTCAGAATCAGGCACTGTTTAGGGTTGATTATAAGACAGAAAAATAGCCAGGCTCTCAGGTAGGTGTTCCACACCGTGGTGAGCCCCCAGTCAGAGCTACATTGCCTACAGAATCAAGGGACAACTAAAGACGGCAACAAGAAGGCTTAGTGAGTGAGAACTAGCAACTGTGGAGTCTGGCCACAGACAGACATCAGGTGAGGATGGCCAGACAGGGAGGCATGCTAGGAGAAAATATTTCACTACGGACCACCTTTCCGGTCATAGACGCGTGTGAGCTCCAGAGGTTGGTCTCCCTCGCCGACCTGTCTCCCCACAAAGATGCCTTCCTCGTGGTCTGACAGACTGACTGGGGCTTGCAGGTCTGGCTGCGCCTCTGTTGACTCCAGCTCGGGATCCAGGTCCAGGCCCTCGCCCTCTGCCACATCTGTCAGGTCAAAGTAGACTCGGTTCCGCTCTGAGACAAGAGGAGTGTCCAAGTCCTCCAGATGGTCAGGTAGATTGCCACTCATGTCTGTCTCTGAAAGTGCCGCCATGATGGGTTTCCTTAGAGCCCGCACCTTCCCTGTGACCAGCAGTGCATCGGATGTGGACCGGGACAGAAGCTTCTGGGGGTCAAAGCTAGAAGCCTCTTCCATGGGATTCTCTTCATGCCTCTTTTCCTCCACTGCAGAGAGAGCATCTTCTTCTGTGGCCATGGCCACCCCAACTGTCCCGACCAGAGAAGAAGTCCACAAACAGAGGTCAGTTCAGCTTTTTCCCATCAGACTGTCCTTCAACACAGCACAGGTGCAACGACAATATACATCCAGGGTGCAGTCTTGAAGGTGGAGCACTTCTACCTCAGGTCTCCCTCAACCTGCAACAGAGTGAAAGTGCTCTGTAGTGCCCTCTCAACATGCCTTCTCATTTCAATCAATAAAATCACATGATACAATAGTCACAGCAGCTCTTCTGAAGTCTTCATGATGCCTGCACCTAAAAACCAAATAGGACAGCAAAAGAAATGTCATTTTTCATATAATCTTGCCACCAAATGCAAGAGTCACATGTCAAGTAACCTCTGACTAGAGCTAGATGTAGTAGCAGTGATAGTCATGTTTCTGTTATCTTTGGCAAAAAAAAGATTGATAATTATGGTTATGGTGACCAGACTGATCCTTTTTCTGCAGACCCTAAACTCTTTCCTAATTGTAGAAACAAGAAGGGCAAAGCCCATACGACACACATGCTTGACCTTTACATGGCCTTGACCTTTACATGACCTTGACCTTCAGGTGACCTTCAAGGTCAAGGTCAAACAACTAAACCTACCAATGACATCATACACTAAGAAATGCTTTACACGTTTTTCCTACCTAAATACATGTGACCTTGACCCAAGGTCAAGGTCATCCAAGGTCTAGCAACACAAAGCTTATAATTCAAGACATAGGAAGCACAATGGTGCTTATTGGCACTTTCTACCATGAGATATAGTCACTTTTAGTGGTTCACTACCCCACATAATTATTAAGTTTGAAACAGTTATCTTCCATAGTTCAGGGTCAAGGTCACTTCAAAATATGTATACAATCCAACTTTAAAGAGTTCCTGTGACCTTGACCTTGAAGCAAGGTCAAGTCACTATGTATGTTTTTTGACGCCTTGTCAACCTTCACCATCATGCCAAATTGGGTGTTGATAGACTTAATAGTCTCAGAGAAAAATCCAACGTTAAAGTTTTTTACGGATGACAGGACTCCCGGACGCCCGGTCGCACGACACGGGTGGCCTAGTATGAAAGTATAACATGTGTACTACAATGTTATGAAGTTTGGAAGAGTTATCTTCCATAGTTCAGGGTCAAGGTCACTTCAAAATATGTATACAATCCAACTTTAAAGACCTCCTGTGACCTTGACCTTGAAGCAAGGTCAATCAAACTGGTATCAAAAGGTAGGGATTACTTTGCCCTATATACCATATATAGGTCAGGTATCCAATCTCAAAAACTTCAGAGAAAATTGGGAATATGTGAAAAATGGCTGTTTTTTATACAACATTTACGGCCCCTGCGACCTTGACCTTGAAGCAAGGTCAAGTCACTATGTATGTTTTTTATGCCTTGTCATCATACACCATCATGCCAAATTGAGTGTTGATAGACTTAATAGTCTCCGAGAAAAATCCAACGTTAAAGTTTTTCACAGACGCCCGGACGGATGACACCGGTGAGTACATAGACTCACTTTTGCTTCGCATGTGAGTCAAAAAGAATTTGAGGGTAAACAAATGTTATGTCACAAAAGGAAGTTTTTCCTGACCCACTGTATCAGTGGCGTTGCCAGACTGCAAACAGAAAGGTGAGCATGATGCACTATTCAAGTAAAAATATTTTCCAGTGAGAGAGAAATTGTTACTTATGTTCAGATGAATCTACTATATATACATTTTTAAAACACACACAAACACATAAACATACACAACACACATGTGCAATGTCAATCTGGCCTCCCCCCAAAAATAAGGGGAAAAAAAATTAAGGCCTACCTACACCTCACACACACACGCACGCAGGCACGCGCGCACACACACACACTCACACACACACACACACACACACACACACACACACACACACACACACACACACACACACACACACACACACACACACACTCTTATTTGTGTGAGGTCATGTTATCTCAACTACAACTTTTCTTTTTTTATCCAAACATCAAACTAAACCAATTAGGAAATAGATATGTTTCTCATGCAATCCATACTGTATCATGTATGCTGGTATCAATAAGTTACCTAAGACATCTGAAAGTCCACAATGCAATCTTTTCATAAAAGGCACAATTTTCAATTAACACTGTTATCAAGCAGGACCAACCATTCAGTGAGCTCCAGCTACACATATGGTTCCCAACACAACGAGCTCAGATTACACTGTAAAACACTGCAGCGTGTTCACTGAGCTCCTGCTACACCCCCTGTTCCCAGCTCACTGAGCTCCTGCTACACCCCCTGTTCCCAGCTCATTGAGCTCCTGCTACACCCCCTGTTCCCAGCTCACTGAGCTCCTGCTACACCCCCTGTTCCCAGCTCACTGAGCTCCTGCTACACCCCCTGTTCCCAGCTCACTGAGCTCCTGCTACACCCCCTGTTCCCAGCTCACTGAGCTCCTGCTACACCCCCTGTTCCCAGCTCACTGAGCTCCTGCTACACCCCCTGTTCCTAGCTCACTGAGCTCCTGCTACACCCCCTGTTCCTAGCTCATTGAGCTCCTGCTACACCCCCTGTTCCTAGCTCACTGAGCTCCTGCTACACCCCTGTTCCTAGCTCACTGAGCTCCTGCTACACCCCCTGTTCCTAGCTCATTGAGCTCCTGCTACACCCCCTGTTCCCAGCTCACTGAGCTCCTGCTACACCCCCTGTTCCTAGCTCACTGAGCTCCTGCTACACCCCCTGTTCCTAGCTCATTGAGCTCCTGCTACACCCCCTGTTCCCAGCTCACTGAGCTCCTGCTACACCCCCTGTTCCTAGCTCACTGAGCTCCTGCTACACCCCCTGTTCCCAGCTCACTGAGCTCCTGCTACACCCCCTGTTCCCAGCTCATTGAGCTCCTGCTACACCCCCTGTTCCCAGCTCACTGAGCTCCTGCTTCACCCCGTTCCCAGCTCACTACATGCCTTGCTCCAACTACATTCACTGCGAATTGTTCACTGAGCTCCAGCTACTCACAGCATCAAATACACACACTGTTCCTCACTCACTGAGCTCCAGCTACATCCCTGTTCCCAGCTCATTGAACTCCAATTATATGCCCTGCTACAACTACATACAACACTTCTTGCTCACTGAGCTTCAATTACAAGCAGCAAGGCACACAAGGCACCTACTCACTGAGCTCCAGCTACATCTTCTGTGCTTTGTTTATTATGCTTCAACTACACATAATGTGCCATGCTCACTGCGCTTCAGTTTCTAGCACAGTGCTGTGCTCACTAAGCTCCATGTCACGGTTGGGGTAGGTGGAAGGTGGCTCGACCCCCATCGGACAGTAAAAATAAAATAAGGGAAATTCCTTTCTCAGTCACTAATCACATTTAAAGACAAAGACATCACAAACTGAAACCAATGTAAAACAATTAATCAATTACTCATAAACATCTTTCAAACAAAACTCTCACTAACTGAACATACAAATGAAAATGAAAAGAAGAACAGTTACAAATTAAAAACCTTTAAAAAAAAACACCCAGTGGGCTTAATCACTACAGTTCTTAGTCAATTATCTTTCTTCTTCTCTCTTTAATTAATCTCTATCCCCTATTTATAGGCGATGCCGAATCCAATTATGCACAAAAAAAAATAAACCGCATGAGCCGCTGCAGGACAAAAAAACAAAACACGTGCAAAACGTTCTGAAAATGCGTAGTCAGCAAGTGCTGACTGCCTTAAAGGCGCATCGCCACAGAGACAACATTCTCTATAATTTCTTAAAGTTAAAAAATATTAAACCGAGTTGTGACACTCCACCTACACAAAGCTTGCCCCCTTGCTAGATGTGTAGGAGTCTGCAGACCCTAGTGGCCTGAATGGGTTGGCTGGGTACAAAGGTCTGCACCTTAATGGCAACAAAGATAATGGGAGCCAGATGAAATGTGTTTGGCTAACACCTAATAATTTTCTGTGGCAGGGGCAAAACAGAAACTTGTACATCACTCAAAAACTGAACTACCCAGGTCAGCAAGGAGGAGGAGGAGGAGGAGGAGGAGGAGGAGGAGGAGGAGGAGGAGGAGGAGGAGGAGGAAGGAGGGAGGGAGGGAGGAGGAGGGAGGGAGGGAGGAGGAGGAGGAGGAGGGAGGGAGGAGGAGGAGGGAGGGAGAAGGGAGGAGGAGGAGGAGGAGGAGGGAGGGAGGGAGAAGGAGGAGGAGGAGGAGGAGGGAGGGAGGGAGAAGGGAGGAGGAGGAGGAGGAGGAGGAGGAGGAGGAGGAGGAGGAGGAGGAGGAGGAGGAGGAGGAGGAGGAGGAGGAGGAGGAGGAGGAGGAGGAGGAGGAGGAGGAGGAGGAGGAGGAGGAGGGAGGGAGGGAGGAAGAAGGGAGGAGGAGGAGGAGGAGGAGGAGGAGGAGGAGGAGGAGGAGGAGGAGGAGGAGGAGGAGGAGGAGGAGGAGGGAGGGAGAAGGGAGGAGGAGAAGGAGGAGGGAGGGAGAAGGGAGGAGGAGGAGGAGGAGGAGGAGGAGGAGGAGGAGGAGGAGGAGGAGGAGGAGGAGGAGGAGGAGGAGGAGGAGGAGGAGGAGGAGGGAGGGAGGAAGAAGGGAGGAGGAGGAGGAGGAGGGAGGGAGGGAGAAGGGGGGGGAGGAGGAGGAGGAGGAGGAGGAGGAGGAGGAGGAGGAGGAGGAGGAGGAGGAGGAGGAGGAGGAGGAGGGAGGGAGGAGGAGGGGGGAGGAGGAGGAGGAGGAGGTGGAGGAGGAGGAGGAGGAGGAGGAGGGGGGGGGGGGTGGCGGAGGAGGAGGAGGAGGAGGAGGAGGAGGAGGAGGAGGAGGAGGAGGAGGAGGAGGAGGAGGAGGAGGAGGAGGAGGAGGGGGTGGAGGGTGGGGAGAGAAGAACTCCCGTTTTTGACAAAGTTCTGAGTGCTTTGAAACATCACGTGTAGGATGCATGAGAATGACAGGGGGAAAAGCAGAAAGAGATGGGGGAAGAGGGAAAATATTAGGAGAGAAAGAGGCATGATCAAAAGAAGCAGGAAAAGGAACAGAAACAGGAACAATAGGAGCAGGAGCAGACGGGAAAGTAGGAGAATGAAGAGGAGCAGAGGAGGGGCAGGGAGATCAGGAGTAACAAGAGCATTTATTCGCAGCTGAAACAGGAGGAACAGAAAAATACATTTATAGGAGAACCACAAGCCGGAAGAGGATCATAGGATGCAAAGGCACAAACAGCCACAGCAGGAGATGCAACAAGAACTAAGCAAGAGGAGGAGGAGAACAGAGGACAGACTGGAAAAAGGTGCAGAAAAAGGTGGGGATGATGTTGAGGATGAACTGCACATGTTTTGCTCACTACATGTACAAGGTTACACACATTTAAGGTTACACATGTATGTACTCTTTATGTCATTGGCAAGAGTTCATCTCCAACTGTCATGGAAACAACTCTACATCAATGTGCAGACAGTAATAACTCTTTCTAAAATCATTAATATCCTCAAAGGCATATATGTAAAAAAAAAAAACATTTGACTTGCGACAGATTAGAAATAGATTTCTTATTCCACTCCCTGAGTATGACACATTTTTAACACCATGCTGTACTCACCAGCCATCTTAAATGAGCCCTCACCCATCCAAGTTTGGCATAGGAGGGCTTAGATTATCTGAAGTCTACTATATGAGCCTATCAGATTGCATGTTTGAAGAACACAAACTACAGTGGTCTTGTAGATACCATGGACACTGCAAAAATTATTGTCCATAGCTCTCAATATCCCCATCCCCCTCTCAAGATGAACCAATAGGCAATACAGCAGCTGCCTACATTGTCAAATCTATACCAGGAAATGGCATAAACAGTTTGACAGGGGAAGAGCACATACCAGATTACCACAAAGTTGATCTCTGCAACAGCTGTTGAAGTGGAAAGTGCCTTTGCTATAGATCTCACAGCCAGGTAGAATCAAGCACAGTGACTTCAGTCCCTCTCTATCTCCCTCTCTCTCCCACTCACAGTCATGTGAATATCACTTCTCTGACACATGAGGATGCATGTGAAATTGGAATTAGTTGCACAGGAAGTCCACAGGCAGCTACCTCCACCAGGTGTGGTCGCCTCAATGTGAACTCATTCAAACCTTGAAGCAGTTCCACCACTGACTGATTATTTGTAAGACTAATAACTCTATCATGTCACTTGAAATTTGAGACTGAATGAGTGAGATTCTAACCTGCAGGGGTCACTGCACATTCAAATTGATTCAATTTTAGGATGTGTCACTTGCACAGTTATTCAATAGAGTTTTAGAAACAATAAAATATTTTAATGTGCTGACTTGCATTCATGTGTGTGTACATGCATTAAAAAAAATACATACTGTATTATTTCAGTATTTTGGAGCATGTGTTCAAGTGTATGTGTGTGTCCATGTGAATGCATGCATGCATGTGTGTGTGTTGGCACATGTATACTGTATGAGTCCTTGTGTCTGAGTTTATGTACATGTGTGCATGCATGCATGTGTGTGTGATACAGGTGTGTGTGTGTGTGTGTGTGTGTGTGTGTGTGTGTCTGTGTGTGTATGTGTGTGTGCGAGCTCCCATGTGTAATCTGAATCGGAAAAAACTGACCAGGCATTAACTTGGATCTGACTGCAATTCTAAAATAGCCATGGCCTAAATAACACACTAAGGAAATCATTAAGATCACGCTCAACAGAAACGTTTTCAACAGTTATGTTGCAAAGCACAGAAGTAATTGTGAAAGTCTGTTAATTTAGTATTGCCGAAATATAGGGCAGTAGTAAGGTCAACATTCATAATCAACTTAGGTGCACATTTCGTATTCGGTACAACCAAAGATTATAGGTAACCTATAATCTTTGGTACAACCAAAGCAGCATCATAGGATCTTTGGCAGCATCACACTACTAACAATTTTGGAAACTGTGTACAGAGCTGTTTCGCGCTCTTCATAAGTTAACATGAAATCTCTCTTTACTTGTCAATGTTCAAAACTGGAAACGATTCCTTGTATTTTCAAAATATCGTAATCAACCACAACGTAAATGAACAAATCAGCAGGCTCGATCGTCCTCCTTTCAGGGCTTCACAAGTTGAAGTTTCAGTCACGCATATAGTACTCGATTAACACATTACTCGTGATGAATTATATAGTTAACCATTTCTCTGGTTTGCAAACTTCTGTAGGCGTTCGATTAATCTGCTTTGGTGATTAACAACACTGTTATAAAATCGAAATCGGTGCCAAGCGCCGTCCAGGGTTCGTCTGCTGCACTTGATCGCACGGCAGAAGAAACAAAGATATATAAGTTATAACAAACGTGCAAGCTTCTCGATGTCTCGACAGTCGAGTTAAAATCTTATCTCTGAAATATGTATGCACATATAGGAGTTTCGGTGGGATGAAACTGTTATGGTTTGTGTACACGATCCGAGTTTAAAGTTGTTGAGGAGCCCACAAGAAGAAAAGCGGTAGCCAGCGAGTGTGTTGTTATGGCGATTCGAAGCCGTAAACGCTCAGATGACATCATCCTTTCGTTCCTCATGACCTATTTACAGCGCTATCCCCGCGAACCTCACACCAAATAAATACTGGAGGGTCACTTCTTCACTGGTTCAATGACAAAGAAACCATTGCGAACATTCCCAAAGCTAACTTACCTCAATGGCGATCTCAGCCGTGCAGGGGGAATCCGTAAATCAGCAGGCGCGATGAGCGCCGGCCTCTCTACTGGCTCTAGTTAAAATCAAATGGAAATGTAGACCTCTAACCACTACAGAGTACAGGTGATCCAGCGACGCGCACGTGACGTGTATCAACTTCTACTAAGAAGTGCTATCAATCGAGAATGACCCTTGCTGCCTAGAGAGACGAGGCTCGCTGTTGGTGTAGCAGCTGTGTCCCGAGAGACCGCGATGCACCAGCGTCATTGCCGAATCGCTCGATCGTGGTGGCCGCCTCAGCACTGAAGGCTAGACAGCACTGCAGGGAGCATGCGTGAAGCGAGCAGTCCGTCAGCCGTCAAATAATTACCGTTTTTTCGATTTATCGTGCATTAAAGCACGAACCCTTCCTATTCGACAACATTCTTGAGTAGCACTAGCAGTGTGAATTAATCAACACTCGGCCGGTTCCTTCCGATTTTGTTGTCGGTGTTGTGCAAGCGAAAAACAGCAGAGATGACTTGAATCTCTCCCCCATGCACGTGCAGTGGCGCGTGTCGAACGTCGTCAGAGTTCACACAATGTAGCGCTACCGATCGCGGTTCGACTCTTTCAGTCTTTGTTCATTCTGAAAATGATTTGGATGCAGTGTGTAAGTGAGGTACTGTCGCGGTAAGATCAGGAAATTTTTAAAAATTTTTCTTCACAACTGATTACTTTCCTGACCAAGGTTTTCCAACAAAACCTGATCGCCACACCCTGGGTGAAACGGACGAATAAACAGACAAAAATGATGATGCGGACACTGAGGCAAAAGGAATGACAATACAAAATATTTATTCACAATTACAATTGACATCCAAACAATCATCAGCGATGAAAAATAGACAACTCTTCACTCACACACATGATTGAGAGAAGACGCTCCACAACAAAATAAACGACACCTTGGACATGAGCTTCCAGAGGGGAAAGAGCTGGTCTCCCCAGACGCATTCTCCCCGCAAGCGAATGGGATAATTGACACAAAAAGACAATACATGCCCCCCTACGGGTTCACAGTAAAGGCCTCGCCCTGATACACCATGCAGGTAGCTTCACCCCCAAGCATACCTCACGCGATAATCCAATCACGTACCTATACAAACAGGGCCGGACCCAGGGGGGGGTTCCAGGGGTTCCGGAACACCCCCCCCCCCCCCCCCCTAGAAAAAGCATGTACCTTGGTTTGAGTTTTTTTTTAAATATATTTTTTGTGTGTGTCTCCAAAAACAATGCTGCTCTTACCCCTCAAAACAAGGCCCAGAATGCACGAGATTGCACAGACTTTAACCGTTTTTCAAAAGAATTCCGGGGGGGCATGCCCCCGGACCCCCCTAGTTTGCGCGCCTGCGAAGCAGGCGCGCGCTCGTGGCTTCGCCACTTTGCTGATTTGTCCCCCCCAACCAAAAAGGAACCCCCCCCCCCCCCCCCCAACTCATTTGGTCCGGCCCTGACAAACCCCCGCGGGTTCCGTACAGGGTCACGCCCTAGTACCAACAAGTAGCTTACCACAAGCGTACCACACGTGATCTACAATCACATACCAACAACTCCCATGAGTTCACGTGTACAGGGACACCCCCCCTAATACACACCAGGTAGCTTTCCACAAGCGTACCACATGTGATATACAATCACCAGGGCCGGACCCAGGGGGGGGGGGGGGGGGGTTCCAGGGGTTCCGGAACCACCCCCCCCCCCCCCTAGAAAAAGCATGTACCTTGGTTTGAGTTTTGTTTTTAATTATTTTTTGTGTGTGTCTCCAAAAACAATGCTGCTCTTACCCCTCAAAACAAGGCCCAGAATGCACCAGATTGCACAGATTTTAACCGTTTTTCAAAAAATTCCGGGGGGGGGGGGGGGGCATGCCCCCGGACCCCGCTAGTTTGCGCGCCTGCTTCGCCACTTTGCTGATTTGTCCCCCCCAACCAAAAAGGACCCCCCCCCCCCCCCCACAACTCATTTGGTCCGGCCCTGAATCACATACCAACAACTCCCATGAGTTCACGTGTACAGGGACACCCCCCCTAGTACACACCAGGTAGCTTTCCACAAGCGTACCACACGTGATATACAATCACATACCGACAACTCCCATGAGTTCACGTGTACAGGGACACCCCCCCTAATACACACCAGGTAGCTTTCCACAAGCGTACCTAACGTGATCAACAAATCACGTGACAACCACCCCCCATGAGTTACGTACAGGGACACACACCCTAATACACAACAGGTAGCTCTCCACAAGCGTACCTAACCGTGATCAACAAATCACATGACAACCACCCCCCATGGGTAACGTACAGGGACACACACCCCAGTACCTACAGGTAGCTTTCCACAAGCATACCACGCAACACAGACTGAACAGTTCTTGACGCTACACCGCACTGGCCAAACCGAAGAACACGCTAGCGCAGACAGGGGCAGTGGGCAATCCCCGCGCCTCCAAGGGAGAGAGAACAGGAAGACAGATGCCTCAATGTTGCGACCCCTAGGGACGCAACACCCCGCAGACTCCCCAGAAGACGTGAAGCGGCCAGCTCCCTGTCTCGCGCACGCTCATACGGGTAGGAGCACTAGACATCTCCGCACACCCAGGGAGAAGGAAGGTGGACCCTCACACCTATTAACCCTCTGGAAGTGACGAAGCGCCCAGCTTCCTACGAGAACACGCACGCGTTCCACACAGTCACGCATGATAACACACGTACATAGCTTGCAAAGTGCAAGACTGTCTCGCCACAACACAACTTCACCCCAAGCGCACAACACGTGACGTCACAGCCACGCACCAACCCCCTCTCACGAGGTACACGCGCTCGCTCACTCATGCAGGCACCCCACGCAGGTGCACAGCACAAACCCATTACCTCACAAAACCCACATGTATACACTTCACAAGTGGAAGAATGTCCCTCAAGACGCAATCTCCACCAAAAGGCATGTACATTGAATGAAAGCTATTATGCACAAACAACCCCTCCGCTCTCGCCAGCTGCGAGACAGTGGGTCAATAAAACCACCCACATCAAAACAACCATCAGCCTTCCATCAAGAGGAAGTGACCACGCCGGCAGGCGCAAAACCAAATAGATACCGCCACTTCAACAACAGAGAGGTGATCCCCCCTCTCGTAGCTAAGTGGTAGAAAAAACCCAACAACAGAGACATCCGTCTCTTAAACCCCATCGCAGCTCGATCGCTCTCTCACAGCGATAAAACTTGAAAGCAGCAACCCCCACAAATATAATTCAAAGTGATTTAACACTAAAGCCAAATTCACGTGCTCTCTAGCAAAACCCCCGCAAAGTAATAGACTGAATTCTCAACAATGGGCAAAAACCCACACACCCACAATTTTACTTCCATTAAATTCCTTTACTAAAGAAAGCAACTGCCCCTCATCCAGGCGCAGGCTTTTAACAATCACTTAAAAGTAAAATACAAGCCAATTATCCTTCCCCTCCTGGGATCAAAGGTCTCCCCCCTTTTTCCGCCGTAAAGAAAACACACTCACTGCCCACCGGCAACTAATTAAACGACCCCCCGCCACTCACGCGGCATAGATTAAACCACAGTTCTGACTCGTCCCAAAAATGCGTGCTACAAAAGCAACGACAGTCAAAACTTCCGATATCCTACTCGCCTGTGAAAGGCACGCTAACTCTATCACGGTGATGACAACCGGACGTCTCAAAAATATCAAAGGTTGGAAAAACCAGTCCACCTTACCAGTCCTCCCAACATCCAGAACCAGTCTCTCCGTAGACTGTGAGATGGCCCCTCCGTCACATGCAGACAGCGCTTCTGTCACGTGGATCAGTCCCTCCATGGACTGCGAGACGGTCCCTCCGTCGGACCGGGAAAAGGCAGCTCTCCCCGTCGCATGGAAGCAGCTCCTCCATCTCGCATGGGTCCTGTCCCCTTCGTCGGACTGTAGACGGGCGGGCTCCTGTCCCCTCCGTGGGACTGTAGACGGCAGGCTCCGTGTCTCTGTCCTCTCTCCTGCGTCGACACTGGGCGATCCCGTCGCTTTGGTTCCAGTCCCTCCGTCGGACCGGCAGGCAGGCCGACACCATGTCGCCGTGCCTCTCTCTCTCTCCTCGCCGGTGAGAGAGAATGTGGTGTCACCCCACCAAGGTGAGGAAGAGCGTTTCCACGCCCGCCGACCCGTCGCCTCTGCAGACGAACGGGCCCACTGCACCACGGCTTCCATGGGCAGTATCCAGAGTGGATGGTGAGGTCCACCCCTCAACCTGCCCTCCGTGCAGAAACAAGTCTATCCGGCCCACCATGGGTCGTGTCCAGAGTGAACCTCCATGGTTCCACCCTTCACCTCTGCTCGCATCTGCTGGCCACCCCAGCGTGGGGTGCCAGAGCCTACAAGCAGAGGGACTTGTCCTGACGCTGTCCTGGAATCAAGTGCCTTACCCACGCTAAAAGAGTGGCGCGAAGTGTGGCGTGATGCTATGGCGCCAAACCCCCTGGGGGAATCACGTGCTGTGGGGTCGCA
>JAWQFJ010001496.1:88351-150537 GCA_034096865.1 Theodoxus fluviatilis | reverse complement strand
TCTATCAACACCAAATGTGGCATGATGGTGTATGATGACAAGGCCTCAAAAAACATACATAGTGACTTGACCTTGCTTCAAGGTCAAGGTCACAGGAGCCATAAATGTGGTCTCAAAAACAGTCATTTTTCACATTTTACCAATTTTCTCCCACGTTATTGAGAATGGCGACCTTAGCTACAAGTGGTATATAGGTCAAAGCAAGCCCTATCTTTTGATACCAGTTTGGTTGACCTTGCTTCAAGGTCAAGGTCACAGGAGCTCTTCAAAGTTGGATTGTATACATATTTTGAAGTGACCTTGACCCTGAACTATGGAAGATAACTGTTTCAAACTTAATAATTATGTGGGGCACATGTTATACTTTCATCATGAGACACATTTGGTCACATATCATCAAGGTCAAGGTCACTTTGACCCTTATGAAATGTGACCAAAATGGGGTAGTGAACCACTAAAAGTGACTATATCTCATGGTAGAAAGTGCCAATAAGCACCATTGTGCTTCCTATGTCTTGAATTAACAGCTTTGTGTTGCATGACCTTGGATGACCTTGACCTTGGGTCAAGGTCACATGTATTTGGTAGGGAAAAGGTGTAAAGCCATGTCTTAGTGTTTGATGTCATTGCTAGTTTAGGGGGGGGGGGGGTGGGGGGGGGGGGGAGGGGAGGAGAGAGAGAGAGAGAGAGAGAGAGAGAGAGAGAGCTTTTCTCGAGAGGTTGTGGGTTCGAACCCGATCTTTTTTAAATTTATTTTGTAATATGCCAAAACCTGGAGGTTCAGCGCCAGCGGTTTTTGACTCACATGCGAAGCAAAAGTGAGTCTATGTACTGAGCCGTGTCGTCCGTCCGTCCGGGCGCCCGTCCGTCCGTCCGTCCGTCCGTCCGGGCGGGCGTCTGTCCGTAAAAAACTTAAACGTTGGATTTTTCTCGGAGACTATTAAGTCTATCAACACCAAATGTGGCATGATGGTGTATGATGACAAGGCCTCAAAAAATATACATAGTGACTTGACCTTGCTTCAAGGTCAAGGTCACAGGAGCCATAAATGTGGTCTCAAAAACAGTCATTTTTCACATTTTCCCAATTTTCTCCCACGTTATTGAGAATGGCGACCTTAGCTACAAGTGGTATATAGGTCAAAGCAAGCCCTATCTTTTGATACCAGTTTGGTTGACCTTGCTTCAAGGTCAAGGTCACAGGAGCTCTTCAAAGTTGGATTGTATACATATTTTGAAGTGACCTTGACCCTGAACTATGGAAGATAACTGTTTCAAACTTAATAATTATGTGGGGCACATGTTATACTTTCATCGTGAGACACATTTGGTCACATATCATCAAGGTCAAGGTCACTTTGACCCTTATGAAATGTGACCAAAATGGGGTAGTGAACCACTAAAAGTGACTATATCTCATGGTAGAAAGTGCCAATAAGCACCATTGTGCTTCCTATGTCTTGAATTAACAGCTTTGTGTTGCATGACCTTGGATGACCTTGACCTTGGGTCAAGGTCACATGTATTTTGGTAGGAAAAATGTGTAAAGCATTTCTTAGTGTATGATGTCATTGGTAGGTTTAGTTGTTTGACCTTGACCTTGAAGGTCACCTGAAGGTCAAGGTCATATAAAGGTCAAGGTCAAGCTTGTGAGTCGTATGGGCTTTGCCCTTCTTGTTATTATATAGACTTATCCGATATAAGTATAAGCTAGCCATTATGTGTTTCAACTTCTTCAATCAAACTGCACCACACGCACTCACAGAAATTCTCACTGTCTACACCCCCGCTAGAAATAACCGTTCAGCTGCAGACACCAAAACGTTAAATGTCCCCCGTCGCAAAAAGATAACCCAAGGACAGCGAGCTTTTTCCTACATCGGCCCTGTAACATGGAATAGCCTACCTTTCCCTGTCCGTCACTCTAATTCCATGTCCCAGTTCAAAACCTCCCTCAAGACACACCTGTTCCGGTCAGTCTTTCCTGACGAGCAGTGAAGGCGCCTCTTTTATGTTTCGTGTTTTGCCTGCTACTTAATTAATTGTATTGTATTTAATTGTTCTTTTTATTTCAATTGTATAGTATGTGAGTGTTAGAATGTTTTGTATGAGTGTAGACTTTATCATTGTACACGCCATGAGCTTGCTATTAGGGAAGGTATGTGCGTTATAAATAGTCTGTATTATTATTATTATATTGCAATGGATGGGAGGATGGATGGATGGATGGATGGATGGATGGATGGATGGCGTTTTACTATGAAAGGTCAATAATTAAGCACGAAAAGTCACTGGAACAGGTTAGAGTAAGTGTTAATCAAGTCACGATTATTTAATTCGCCTCTTACAAATCGATCGAGTAGGGTCTATTCTAACCCCAGTCTGGTTCACTAGAGACTTCGCCTACCGGCGAATTAAAGTGTCTCGATCTAGACATGGACACAACATTGGATCCTAGTTCTAGTCCAGTTGACATCACGTGATGAAAGGTTTTCGTCCGAAATATGCAAATAGAGGTCACACGAGAGGCTTGTAGGATAGCCGATCTGCTCCCTGGCATACGCCTATAAAGTAGTTCTAAGACTATTTCGCACTAAACTCTTAGCTTACTCTTGTCGAGGAAAGCTCGATAAAATAAAATGTTTGCGTTGAAATGGAAACAAGTTATGACAGCTGAATGATTTCTGTAAAAAGTGGAGTAAAAATCGTATCAGAACGAACTATTTTGGGCGCAATGCTGTAAAGCGAAGGGTCAAGTCTATTACGCATTCATTGCGAACTGTGCCAGAGTCACAGACTCGGGTACACAAAATGTTCTGACCCCTAACACACAGGAGGTGACATATCGGGCGTTTGCTCGGCACGTTCATTTAACCGACATTCATCCATGAATCAAAAGTTATAGGCCTATAAATTTTATGTGCGTGCTTGGAGTACCCCGGTCTTTTTCTGTGGACACACGGTTTGTGTCACCGGCACTGACTTCACATGCACAGGTATACAGTCGTGTATATCGACCAGCTGTTTACCAGAATAATCTGAATGCAATTATAGTGCTTATACAGCCACAGCCAGTGTTGCCACAG
This sequence comes from Theodoxus fluviatilis, assembly GCA_034096865.1. Taxonomy (NCBI): domain Eukaryota; kingdom Metazoa; phylum Mollusca; class Gastropoda; order Cycloneritida; family Neritidae; genus Theodoxus; species Theodoxus fluviatilis. The sequence continues at coordinate 147,451 of JAWQFJ010001496.1, read as the reverse complement.
GCAAGCACTGCACAAACTACAGGACAGAAGCGGAGGCACTCATACAGGCGGCCTCCATGGTACAGCTAGGATTCTCCAGACCCATGCTACCAAGTAGTCTTCCTCTCAGACGCCCTATCAGTCCTCCAAGCCCTAGAGAAAGGAAAACTCTCCCAGCTGACCAAAGCATTTCAGAGGGTCGGACAAACCAGAAGAGTTGTTCTTCAGTGGATACCAGCCCACTGTGGGATTCCAGGAAACGAAAGGGCAGACGAGCTGGCGAAAGAAGGAGCCCAGGAAGAACAACTTGAAAATAGTGTCAGCTATAGTGAGCGAAAGACCATCATCAAGGCATTGATGAGGCCGAGGACAAACAGAGACGACTACCACTTGATGTCCAGAGAGCAGCAGGTCGTCCTTATCAGGCTGCGCACCGGCCACAACAGGCTCAATGCTCACATGAACCGAAAGTACAGGCTGGCACCATCACCAACATGCGCATGTGGTCTGGAAGACCAAACAGCAGAACACATACTCCAGAGTTGTCCCTTACTTGAAGAAGAAAGGAGGGAAGTGTGGCCGTTACCAACTCCCCTGCAGACCAAACTATATGGCAGCCGCGACGACATGGAGAAAACGACGACTTTCATTACCCATAACGTACGGATTGACAGTATAGCCACTGCGAACGAGAAAAAAAAAAGAAAAAAGAAGAAATCCTGAAAACGTCAATAAGGAAACAATGCTAGTTGTACATATCGCAATGTCGTCAGCTTTCAAGATAAATCATGCTAGAGAGAACTATGGATAGTGCATGCAGTTGGTTAACAAACTGAATTATTATATGAATGACTTTTTCGCTGCATGATTTACTCCTGGAAACTGCACTCAGGATTCAACTTGTATGTTGAGTCTGTGAAGCAATAGAATTCGCATTTAACGATAAAAGCGCCTATTTTTTTAATCAATCTAGCAGTGCATGTTTGCTCATTTAAAATACATGTACTGTAGGTTTTGATAAACGATTCGCCAATTTGACTTATTATTGCATGAAACATCTGTCCAAGAAAACCACAAAAGCATGTTGACAGCACAAATACGACGGTAACGCAAGGGAATTGAGACAAAACTGAACTACTCAATCATGAGCTCCATGTGTGTGTGTGTGTGTGTGTGTGTGTGTGTGTGTGTGCGTGTATGTGTGCGTGCATGCGAGTGCGTACCATTCTGAACACAGAGATATAGTATATATCCACTAGTCTCAGCCACGCTGAATGAGTGCGTACGTGCGTGTGTGTACGTGTCTGTCTGATTGTGTGTGTGTGTGTGTGTGTGTGTGTCTGTTTGTTTTTCTATCTTCTACTTGTCTCGATCGGGCCTCCTGCGCCATAATAATAAGTTCCAAGCCATTCACTCTACTTCACCACATGCCAGCAGACGCGCCCATGACCTATGTACGTATTTGTGTTGAGGTAAACGAAAAGCCGATGATCAGGTTCGAGCTGTGGGGGGCTCGAGGCTTGATGGTTGAAGAGCGCATTTATATGAGACAAGTTGTACCTGCTTTTCACAACTTTATTTACCCATGGGTACAGGAGCTCCTGGCTGGTTCGAGGCCTGATGATAATGGCCTGGATCAACCCAAGACTGTGGTGGCAGTGGTCTCTGCCGTCTTAATTTTGTGTGCTTTCCCCCCTACTTTTTAACAAGGGAATGTGCGGACCTCACAGGAGCCAGGGTGTGGATTATTTCCCAGATCCTAACCCTGGCTTCTGTGCTCGTACTTCAGTTAGGCAGAAAAGAGAGATTACTTATTTTCACTAGCTTTGAAATAACTTCTTACAGATGTTGTCTCATTCAGCACAACAGATTCTATTGAATGAATCATATGCCGTTGCAAGAAGTCACATCTTACTTCAGGGAAAACATCAAATCTATAGTCAAAATGTTACAAATCGGATGGGGGAACAGTTCACTAGCCTCGGGTCACGCTAATCTTACAAGTGACTGACAGGGCAGCTGCGCCAACTATCCGGTGTCAGACCACAGCAGAGGAGGGGGTCCCAGAGCAGTCAGCTGGTTAGCTTGCTTGCGCACAGGATGGGGGGGGGGGGGGTGTGACTGACAGGGCAGTTGCACCAACTGATTGATTCTTCTTCCTTTCATTTGAATGAACAGGAAATACACGGAATACATACAGATCTATCTCAACATGTACAATTTTTACCAAAAATATGCGCTTACAAGGCACAAGCAGCTGCTTTGAGAGTTGATTGGGAACTTAATCCGTCTTGATCGCTCTCAGCTGGACTATTTCAACAGTCTCGAAAAACTACACATCATTCAAAATGCAGGAGCTTTGCTTGTGAAACGTCCGCCCTGTCCTGCCCACATGTCCCCAGTACTAAGGAAACATAGGAAACATTGGAACAAGTACAAGTAAGATTCTTTGCCTGACGTTTCGATATCTGTGTGGATCTGCTCTGTCATACCTCCAAGAGTTGCCGACTTCTCACACACCGACAACGAAACTGCAATCATCAACCTAAGGTCGACTGAAGATTCTACTTCATGTGAATCTAAAGAGACATGCCATCTTTCATTCTCCTCTGTGGGAGCTGTCCTCTAGAACATGATTCCTGAGGCACTGTGGAAATGTGAGTTTCTAACATCCTTCAAGGTACATCTGCTAACTTTTGTTCTTCTTTTCAGGTTATGTGTTGCGTTTGGAGCACCTCTAATGGAGTAGAGTTCGGCGCTTTGAAAGTGTATTTGTATACATACATATATACGTCCACGCCGGAGAAGAGAAACGCTACAGAATATTACACTTCTTGGCACTAGCAGGGTTCGAGGTGCGATTAACTCTCGTTTGGAATTCGGCCAGGCGATAATCCTCTACGGACAGGCGAGCTGCATCCGTAGCCAGTGCCTTCAGATTGGGAAAGTCCAGGGTCCCCCACTCTGGACTCTCCACCAGGAACACCGGAGTCTCTTGGAGTGACTTCCCGATCTTGGTCCTGATTTCCTCCGCAACGCTGTCGCGGCTGGGTGCATGTCGGCGAGACCTGCATAGCCCACTAATTTCTTGCGCTACTTTGGTTCTCACGTAGAAGAATCTCTTGTTCATCCTCCTGATTGTATCGATCACTTTCTCCTCAAATTCGTTGACCTTGCTGCAGGATACGAGGATGTAGAAGTCGTAATTGCGAAAGTGGAACTTGTCGAAGTAGGAGTGGTCAGCCGGCACGCCCTGGCTTCCATAGCCTGGGGTGTCCCAGAGTGCAAGCGAGCAGCCAGGCAGGTGGTAGGGGTGCGGTGTTTTTGTGCACTCCACCACGTCGCTCTTGGCAGCCTCCTCCTCTCTCTCGGGAAAGCCGAAGTACGCGTTGATTAATGTTGACTTCCCCGCCCCCGTTTTGCCGACAATGCCCACGTTGTACAGGTCTTCCTGCCAGTGGTTCGCGCAGTCATCCATTGTGAGATCCGAACCTGAGCAGAAACCAGAAGACCCTGATCGGCATGCATTTATGAGACTGTGCATGATTAAACCAGGCTAATGCACGCGCGTGCGCGCGCGCGCACACACACACACACACACACACAGGTACACTTACACACACACACAGAAGTAAACACACACATACACACACACACACACACACACGTAAACACATACACAGGTAAACACACACACACACACACACACACACACACATTATTTGCAAGAGCTTGCTACTTCCGTGCAGGATTTAGTACAGACTATTGCACCTTTGTGGGGTACAGACGGGGGAAACTGCTTTAGTATATACTTCTGATCAGTTACGGTAAGAGAATTCTGCATGCATGTATCCCATGCAGGCAGCGCGAAGCAGTACACATCAACATACAGTGAAGTATTTATGTAAGAGGCATATCACATTTGTGTAATCATTCTGGTGCGCCACATATAACAGCATGAGTACAAACATGGCGTACTACTCGCTCATATATGTGTTTAAACTCCCGAGCGAACTTAACGATTTTGAGCTTATATAATAATGCCGTGTACTGTCGGCACAAAACTTTACACATCATTTTCAATAACTCTTTTGTATCCATCTACTATGAGATTATATGGATACCGGTTGAGTGCCTGATATAGTGATAAACGAATCACCACCCGATTGAGAACTACCTGGAAAATCCCACCACGACGAAGGACAACAGGGAAACGCGTTACTTACGGTTTCGTTGGGCGCACCAGGTACAACCATAGTGTACAAACCTTTTCTTTACCCACAGAAGGTCGCATTTACTCTGCAACGTTGCTGAGGTACAGATACAGCAGCTGAATCTGTTGAAATACTTACTTTGTGGGCTGCGGATCCGTGACTCGTCGACTGACGGACAGCCTTCCACCCACGCCACTTGGTTTCACCAGAGATCGTGATTACTAAGTTTATCGCAGTTACTGCCCTTGATCTTCCTCAGCGTCAGCAAAGAGCGTCAGGCAGTGTGTACGCAAAGATCTTTGGTGTACGTCTTTCTGCCTGCCTGCCTCTCCCTTTCTCTCCCAATTTTAGAAAGTCATTGAGCAAACAGTTGTCCAACACATCTGCTAAAATATGGTCCATGTCATTGTTTGTTAATTTGTCAACATATCGTTGGCATTTACTGTACACCGATATATTACTTAATTTATAAATTTGTTTGGTCAATCAACCAGGATAGCTTATTCTTTCTGAGCAAGGACTATAATTTGTTAAGACAGACAGAAATGGCATAAAACCTATCTTTGACATTTGAACAATCCATCGGTCAACCAATCTCGCTATGTGCGTGAGTGCGTCCATTCGACTGTACCTGCATGTGTATGCAAGTTTCTCTGTGGACATGAATCCTTCTAGTTCTCTGTGTGCTTGCTGACAGAGACAACAGACAGACGGACGGACGGACGGACGGACGGACGGACGAACAGTGACAGCAATGGCAATAACAAACGATTACTTGAACAAGCCAGAAGCCAGTTTGGATAACAAACAGTGGGCATAACGTATAATATGCCAACGCAGCAAGACTACAAGAGTGTACAAGGCATGGCTACGGCGCATTGTGTCAGCTATCAGGACAGTCGTAACAACAAGCCTTCACAGTTTACCTTCCATTTCATCAGATAAATCTTCTCTGGAGATTTGTCCACTAGCCTGAAATTGTCCCACCCGCGATATTCTGTGTGTGTGTGTGTGTGTGTGTGTGTGTGTGTGTGTGTGTGTGTGTGTGTGTGTGAGTGAGAGAGAGAGAGAGAGAGAGAGAGAGAGAGAGAGAGAGAGAGAGAGAGATTCTTACGAGTCATATTAGTGACTCAAGCTGGCACAACAAAATACATGTTTTATTGTGCTCTGCTTCATTACAGGTTCTGAAGGAATTTTGTAAACATTGACAATGATTTCACAAGCACCCAAAATGCAAAATTACTTAGACAAGAAATATGAGTGTTGTCAGTACAGTCTTTAATCATGTAATCACAAAAAGAGTCAACAGGTCACACAATCTCACTTCAAATCTGCTGGGAGTATTAGAACACAATAAGTCTCACACAACCCAGATCTCCTCCCCCTTGACACCCAGGACAGAAATTAAAGTAAGGAAAAAGCAGCTCTCTGAAAAATAATTTTACAAAGTAATACACTATCTTACCAAAGATGCTACATGGTAGCATCACTGTTTCTTCGGAGAAGATTAATTTGCGCAGTTGAACTGCGATCTAACTTTTCCCTGTATAGTCTTGTCTCAATGAGATGTTTTTGTCTGCATACTTTCTTCATGACACTGCGGGGTAGCAGCCCATTTATTCAACTGTTTTAGTCTTAACTGCTAATGAAGAAATATTTATTTTAACACGATTTAAATTTAATGTACATGTGTATATGTTGACAAATTTGTGAAATAAAAGAACGATCTTGCTGGGGGGGGATGGCGGCTTCGATCCCGCACTGACCGTCGATGCGTAAAATAACCCTCAGAAACATCATTTTGGGACTGGAACGGGCTTTATTTGCCACAAGCGCTCTGTATGCGCAAGTAAGGATACAATACAATACAATACAATACAATACAACTTTATTTGTCCCACAACAGGCAATTCAAGTACTTCAAGTATACTTTATGAAGTACTTGAATGACACAGTAGTGGACTTTATTCATGCAGAATACATTTAAACGTGCATAAAGGATGTCTGTGGCAAAGAAAATAATTTTTTTCTTACCGTCTAGCAACACAACACAACATGGGGCGCAGAAGATTTACCTCCCCTTTACAAGTGAAGCGCTGCACTAAATCTGTAGAGGCTTGTTCAGGCGGCGCAGCGCTGCATGTGATTCACTCCTGAACAGCAATTTTGGGGCGTGATTCACTCAGCGCTGAGCAGCGCTTTGCATCACCGATCCGAGGTGATTCAGACGATTTTGAATCATTTTCAAAATGGCGTCTTCGATCCCGCACTGGCCGTCGATGCGTAAACTAACCCTCAGAAACATCATTTTGGGACTGGAACGGGCTTTATTTGCCACAAGCGCTCTGTATGCACGAGTAATGGCAAGTAAGGATGACACAGTAGTGGACTTTATTCATGCAGAATACATTTAAACGTGCATAAAGGATGTCTGTGGCAAAGAAAACACTTTCGTAGCGTCTATCAACACAACATGGGGCGCAGAAGATTTACCTCCCCTATAACAAGTGAAGCACTGCACAAAATCTGTAGGTGTTCATGAGAGGCAAAGAGCGCTCAATTGCCAACATGAAGCGCTCATGCAGCGCTTTGTACTCCTGAACAAGTGTTTTGGATGAAGATCTAAGGGACATAACTCTTACAGTTTTAACTAGGGGAGTGTTCATTTCTTTCGACGAGGTAGCTATATAATCAATAATAATTTTTTTCTGGGACATAGTGAGACATGAGGAGTTTAGCACCAGGAAATTTTCTGGGTGCAGCAGGGAAGGGGTTAATTCAGCTATCTTTTAGGTTGACATAACCAGTAGAAACTAAGAAAAAAAAAAGCCAACATCAGCCCTAAATGCAGACAGTTGCAAAAAAAAAAGTATAAATATTCAGTAATAAAGTTCTGACAAACATTCTCCCTGTTAAGAGCTGACTGTAAATACAACATGAGAATGGGACAAGATTTCTGAATCTTTATTAGAATAAAAAAATTACAGTTGATGTAGGAAGTTTTGACTCAAAGTATTCAAGGGATGAGCTCTCGGCTGAATTTCCTGTTGACTGGTTGCTCAGGCCCCGAAAATACACCTCCTTTCTATCAAGCATCATTCCAGCTGGAAACTTCAACAGTTTACAACTGGAACAGTTCATAACAGTTTTGTCACAATAGCAACTGAATGAGAAATTTATTTGAAGTGTTTTGCTACTATACCACTTCAAGAGTTAAAATCTGCTCAACACCTGCAATCAACTCAAGCAACAAATAGTCTCTGTCCTAGACATGAGCAGTTATTTGATCCTATGCAGTGCACATAAAAGTGGCCTGCAGAGAGAAAAGCCACCATTCAGAGATGGAGTCAACACTCATGACCTACTTGACTTAATCCTGTAGACTCCAGGTGGAGCATAGGGCTGCAATAACACCTCGCCAACGCACTCTGTTCTGGGCTGTTCTCCTCAGCTGAGTCCACGTCATTCCGGCGACCTTCACTTTGCTCTCGACAGACCTTCTCCATGTGTAGACTGAGAGGAGTTTTCATCCATTGTAGTCACATTATATCTGCACACATATCGCACTAATATAGCTCACAGTATCATTTTATCAGCACATATAATGACCTTATACAGCTCACAGTATCATTATATCGGCACACACAATGAGCTTATACAGCTAAAAGTATTATTATATCGGCACACACAATGAGGTTACGTAGCTCACAGTATCATTATATTGTCACACACAATGAGCTTATATAGCTTACAGTATCATTGTATCGGCACACATAATGAGTTTATACAGCTTTCAGTATCATTATTTCGGCATACACAATGAGCTTATTCAGCTTACAGTATCATTATATCGTCACACACAATGAACTTAAACAGCTTACAGTATCATTATATAGTCACACACAATGAACTTAAACAGATTACAGTATCAACAGGAAGACATCAGTGAGTGAAGTAAGTGTTAAAGAGAAACATGGAGCATTACAAAAGCACATTTTCCTGGTTGGGCAAAACCTTCCAAAGACTTACAAGAAGTGTGACTAGTCAGGAGTCAAACAAATTGCTCTATAGTATTTGCAAACTTTCAGTGAAAATACAGTCAGCAATCCAGTGAAGATTGGTAGCACTCTGCCTGCAGGCTTTGCAGTGTACAAAACAGCAGCCGTGACAAGCTAGGGAGTCATTGATTCAAAATATTTTAGGAGCAGATTTTCAGACCAAGCTTGGAAGCATATATATATATATAGGTCAGGGAGTCCTATCATGAGACAAAACAATCTAGAGGCAGATTTAGGGTTGAAAGTGGAGGCCTCTTCAACTATTCAAGACATCAGATGATGACAAAGAACTCTCAGGTCATAGGTTTAAAAGGTGATCCAAGTCAAAAAATGTTGAGCCATAACAGCCTTCAAGGAGACAAAGGACATCTCAATGCATCTATGCACAGCACCGGAAGAGATCCATCAAGACACTGACGCAACCAGAGAGAAGTTGTGTTCCTATTTCTGGGGGTCCCTGACAGACATGGATGCCCATGCCACAGCAGGGAATGAGCCAAGGACTCAGGTGATGACGCAGAACATTCTGGGAGCAGGATGCCCAAGCTGAGCATTGCGGCTGGCTCTGGAGGCATGCTCAGCATCCAGGCAAGCCTGGCGAGAGTTCCTGGCAGCTAGGGGAGCGAGAGCTTGTAAATCTGGGAAGTCAAAGGAACCAGGCTGGCGGGAGTCCACCAGGAACATCGGTGACAGTGGCAGGTCCTCCCGGATCTTTTGCTGGATGTTTTTCATTACCTCCTCTTCGTTGTAGGTCAAAGGATGGGCCATCCTCTCTCCTTTCAGTGCCTGCTCCATCCTTGTCCGCACATAAAAGTAGCTTTTGTTCTGGGACAGGATCCGATGGCAGACCTCTCTCTCAAACTCATTAACTTTGCTAGCAGAGACAAGAATGTAGAAATCATAGTTGTCGAAGTGGACCCTATCAAAATAGGTAGAGTCTTCAGGCTGAGAAGGAGTGCCAAAGCCAGGTGTGTCCCACAGAATGAGGGCTGAGCCAGGCAGGTGGAAGGGCATTGGCTCCCTTGTGGTCTCCACCACACCACAGGCAGCTGCCTCAGGAAGGTCCGGAGATAGACGGAAGTAGGCATTGATCAAAGTTGACTTGCCTGCACCAGATTTCCCCACAATGGCCACATTGTAGGATTCCTCTCCTTTTCCTTTGCCTGACTTCCCCTCTGCCTGGTCCTGCAACATCCAGCAAACATTGACTGTGGGGTTGGTGTCACTGGAAAGATTGTCTGTGCACTCTTAGTAGGCACATTGGAACAAAAGGTAGATTTAGTTCAGTTACCTGATAAAAGTGATAATGCAATAACATTCATTTGAAACACTTCAGAGAAAAGAATGACTAAAGTAGTTGGGATGATGTAAAAAAATAAACTCAAATAATCATGGAACATTATAATTTTTCTCTCAGGAATAATTCAAACCACCATCACAGCAACAACAGACTCTTGAGTCTGAAAGAGACAAAATAACCTCCAGAGGAATGTTGGAATGATCAAAGTAAAAAAAGACAAGCTTCCACTTCCTCTGCAGTAGTACCACCATGCATTTATAATTTGTGTTGTATGTCAAAGACAGCAAATGAAATAGACATACTTCTGAAACAATATTGCATCTTTTCCTTTTTAATCCATGCCCCCAGCTTTCATTCAGTTGAAGTCAGTAATTCTAAAATCATACATCATAGTTTTATTCAAGATTATAAGTTAATATTTTTATATATTTATTGCAAAGAAATTGTGAATCAGCTAAAAAAATATTAGAGGAGGGGGGGTGGGGGGTGGAGGAGGAGAAAGAAAAGGAGGGAAGGAGGAAGGAAGGGGGAGGGGAAGGAAGGGGGGGGGGTTGAAGGAGGAAGGGAAGGGGGGAGGAGAAGGGAGGGGGAGCAGAAGGAAGTGGGGAGGGGGGTAGGAGGGGGGGAGGAGGAGGAGGAGGTGTGGGGGGAGGAAGAGGGGGGGGGGACAAAGAGGAGGGGGGGGGAGGGGAGGAGGAGGGGGGAGGGGAGGAGGGGGAGGAAGAGGAGGAGGAGAGGGAAGAGGAAAGGGTAGAGGAGGAGGGGGAAGAGGAGAGGGGGGGGGGGGGAGAGGGGGAGGGGGGGGAAAGAGGAAGAGGAGCAGGCAGAGGAGCAGGCAGAGGAACAGGCAGAGGAGCAGGCAGAGGAGCAGACAGAGGAGCAGGCAGAGGAGCAGGCAGAGGAGCAGGCAGAGGAGCAGGCAGAGGAGCAGGCAGAGGAGCAGGCAGAGGAGCAGGCAGAGGAGCAGGCAGAGGAGCAGGCAGAGGAGCAGGCAGAGGAGCAGGCAGAGGAGCAGGCAGAGGAGCAGGCAGAGGAGCAGGCAGAGGAGCAGGCAGAGGAGCAGACAGAGGAGCAGGCAGAGGAGCAGGCAGAGGAGCAGGCAGAGGAGCAGGCAGAGGAGCAGACAGAGAAGCAGGCAGAGGAGCAGGCAGAGGAGCAGGCAGAGGAACAGGCAGAGGAGCAGGCAGAGGAGCAGAGGAGCAGACAGAGGAGCAGACAGAGGAGCAGGCAGAGGAGCAGGCAGAGGAGCAGGCAGAGGAGCAGGCAGAGGAACAGGCAGAGGAGCAGGCAGAGGAGCAGAGGAGCAGACAGAGGAGCAGACAGAGGAGCAGGCAGAGGAGCAGACAGAGGAGCAGACAGAGGAGCAGGCAGAGGAGCAGACAGAGGAGCAGACAGAGGAGCAGGCAGAGGAGCAGACAGAGGAGCAGGCAGAGGAGCAGAGGAGCAGACAGAGGAGCAGGCAGAGGAGCAGACAGAGGAGCAGACAGAGGAGCAGACAGAGGAGCAGGCAGAGGAGCAGACAGAGGAGCAGACAGAGGAGCAGACAGAGGAGCAGGCAGAGGAGCAGGCAGAGGAGCAGGCAGAGGAGCAGACAGAGGAGCAGGCAGAGGAGCAGGCAGAGGAGCAGGCAGAGGAGCAGGCAGAGGAGCAGGCAGAGGAGCAGACAGAGGAGCAGACAGAGGAGCAGGCAGAGGAGCAGACAGAGGAGCAGACAGAGGAGCAGACAGAGGAGCAGACAGAGGAGCAGACAGAGGAGCAGGCAGAGGAGCAGGCAGAGGAGCAGACAGAGGAGCAGGCAGAGGAGCAGGCAGAGGAGCAGGCAGAGGAGCAGACAGAGGAGCAGGCAGAGGAGCAGGCAGAGGAGCAGACAGAGGAGCAGGCAGAGGAGCAGACAGAGGAGCAGACAGAGGAGCAGGCAGAGGAGCAGACAGAGGAGCAGGCAGAGGAGCAGGCAGAGGAGCAGACAGAGGAGCAGACAGAGGAGCAGGCAGAGGAGCAGGCAGAGGAGCAGACAGAGGAGCAGGCAGAGGAGCAGGCAGAGGAGCAGGCAGAGGAGCAGACAGAGGAGCAGGCAGAGGAGCAGGCAGAGGAGCAGACAGAGGAGCAGGCAGAGGAGCAGACAGAGGAGCAGGCAGAGGAGCAGGCAGAGGAGCAGACAGAGGAGCAGACAGAGGAGCAGGCAGAGGAGCAGGCAGAGGAGCAGGCAGAGGAGCAGACAGAGGAGCAGGCAGAGGAGCAGACAGAGGAGCAGGCAGAGGAGCAGACAGAGGAGCAGACAGAGGAGCAGACAGAGGAGCAGACAGAGGAGCAGACAGAGGAGCAGACAGAGGAGCAGACAGAGGAGCAGGCAGAGGAGCAGACAGAGGAGCAGGCAGAGGAGCAGGCAGAGGGGCAGGCAGAGGAGCAGGCAGAGGAGCAGACAGAGGAGCAGACAGAGGAGCAGGCAGAGGAGCAGGAGGAGGGCTCAATCAAAGGTTAGTGAGGAGACAAGGTGAGGAGGAACTAGGACTGGAAAGGGAGCACCGATAGATTCCATCTTTAGCCCTTGTAAGGCTCTACCAGAGCAACAGGCAGACCTGGATGCAAGATCAAAATAGGCAGATTCTATGGAGTTGACCACCACCTCTGGCAGCAGTATCAGCCTTATGAAGTCTGTTGATATAAAAGCACTGGAGTTGTTTCTCTAGCTTTGGTTTTACCAGATGAGCTTAGCTAAGACAGGAGCAGAGGAGATTCTCCAGCAAACTGGCACTATTTATACACACTTTTCTGACAGAGCATTTAACCTACATCCTGCTTTTGGCTCACAATTAACATTTAGTTTGATGCCTAAGGACATTCACATCCATTAGCATCATTTTTGTCATGCAATTTAGTTAATTCTCAAAAACCTTGCTCAGCAGTTTCCTTAAAGTCAGCAACTGAATCAGCAACAGTGGTTATCATGCAATCATCAGTGTGCATATCTTGTTTACTGCAAACATCCTCTGCTTTCTTAGCACCTGGGCACATTTGCTCGTGCATGTGTACTTTTCCAGACTTTGTAGTAAAGTATACAACTTTACTAGACAGACAGAAAAGACGGCAGATAACTTACATCATGCTTTTGAGGCCTGGCTTCAGGTTGTCCTGCTTGGCCTTTTCCCTCCATCCCTTTAGAAGAGAAGTTCACGGGGTTTGGGCTGAATACCTTCTGATCTCCTTGTGTCTTCTGGCTAGGCTGACTCCAGCCTGACCCTACAGATCTTGCTGCTTCAGGAAGAAGTGCCTGCAGGTTGGGGAAGTCAAACTCATCTGGCTGATGGCAGTTGATGAGAAACAGCATGGACTCCTTCAACATAGGGTTGATCTGAGCTTGGAGCTCTTTCAGAGCAACTTCACTGGAAGTTTTTGGCTCAATCAGTTGTTTGTGCTGCAGAAACAAGTCCACCTTGGTGTAGACAAAAAAATAGCCTTTCTTCTGCTCCAGGATTCGATTGATGACAGCTTTTTCAAACCCCGTCTCAGTTTCATTGGAAGAAGTAATGATGTAGAAGTCATAGTTGTAGAATCTGATTCTATTGAGAAATTCCAAACAGGTCTCTCCAATCTTTGGGTCAAATGCAGGGGTGTCCCACAATCCAAAGTGGGAACCAGGAGAGTGGTACATCCTGGGCTCCTCCAGAGGTTGTCCCTGGTCATCTAGTGACAGAATACTCAAGAGGGTCTGGATGAGAGTGGTTTTTCCAGTTCCTTTCCGCCCAAGTACCACAAAATCGTGAAATGTATGATCCTGAAATTTCTGGTGGTGGCGGTGTGGCTTTCTGCGGGGCATCCTGCAAAAGCACATCAAGGCAAACTGTTCTAGCCATGGCATGTATGACTGTTTCTCAATCAACAACTGTCCCTGTAAGTACCTTCTACTGTCTTGTTTTCCATTAGTTACATCCTACTTCCTAGCATGGAACAAACGACTATAGCTCTCAATGTCATGCAAAAACAAGGGCGATGTCAAACATTGTCACGCCACGTCTATACTTTTTACATTAAAAATTCTAGTTATATTCCTCAGCTTCAAATACATTAGTCACGAGTGTCGAGTGTACCCTTCGCTCTCACTGGAACTCAATTCTCCGACAAACAAATCGTACACCTTTTCCCAAATAGCAATACCATGGGATTAGTGATCACTTCCCCTAAACTAAATCAGCATGAAAAGACAGCGCAGCATCAAGCACTAAAACCAAAGCTTTAGAGAGTTCATCCTTTAATTACACCCCTTGACCTTGTCGCTTTGGATTTTAAAAGTCGGTTTCGTAGGAGTTGTGTGTGTGTGTGTGTGTGTGTGTGTGTGTGTGTGTGTGTGTGTGTGTGTGTGTGTTTATCGAGGTAAATCATCTCAACTAAAAAATAACCTAGTTGTAATTCATCGTGAATATATCGAGTCGGGGACCACGGTCTTTTGTCATTGAAATCCATCGATCATGAATGATCACGTCAGCGAGTCGCGATTGAGATCAGAGATGTCACTACTACCTCGAGAATGTCTGTGATCAATCACAAAAACTACTTACTTCTAGTAACTGTATAGTTCAGCAACTTCTGAGAGTGAGATTTAGCAGAATTTTTCTCAGTGTTGCATCAGCACCTGCTTTTGCTTCAACAGAATTTTCCGCGGGTGCTATGTAGTATGTTGTTATTTTCAACCATACCACCAACAACAACAACGAACCACCATAGTTACCTCCCTTCATTTGTTGCATACGACACCGAGGCGGAACGACGCCATTTTACCTGGCGTAGTGCTGGCTGATGGTCGAAGAGTGTCTCGGCTGCCTGCTGGTGGACATCCTCCCCTGCCAAACCCCCACAATGAAGTCCTTGATACCGAGGAATGATGTTCTTTTACGGCACTTAAAGCATAGAAGGCTCGTCTCTCCGTGCTGTACATAACACAAGGTTGAGGACTTTGGTCGAGTGACAACTGCAGTCTGCTAATTCCAGGTGTTGGGACGCTGTCAGCAGTCCGCTGTTTTCTGTCCCAAAGCCGCTGACGAGCTGTCGTTAGTCGCAGTCATTCCAGGATGCTACTGCGAGCACAAATGCTGTCTCAACGATAGCATGCTCGGAAGGACTTTGACGATGGGGATGTGGGTGTAAATAGTGTGAACGTTTGTGTGGTGCGGGGGGATGGGGGGGGGAAACATGGGCGATCCACAGACGAGGAAAAGCGCGGCTGTCAGCCGTCTGCGCCAGCAGCTGCGAAAGAAGCGTGAATCACTTGCCGACCACTTCGAGTTCAAGATGTACATAATTTTTCATTTCAAGGACAAGGTAAGATTAGTCATACAAATTGGAGTAAAATTTCAAAGTTAATTCATACTCATACTCATAGTATAACTACTTGGTCACGACTCACGAGGAGAGGCTTGTTTATGCTAATTCCGCTGAGATCTAGCCAGCAAAAGCGTGAAATGAAAGTACATCGAAGTAACTTGTAACTTTAGCCGCGAGTTGTAACTAAAAGTTTTTAGATGCTGTTTGAGTAATTATTTGAAACTGAGTCCATTCTTGCTTAGTCTACTTGTAATGACAACAGATCCTTATTGTACATTTGTACAATTGTAGTCCTCCCTTAAAGTAGTTGATTGATGAGCATTATTTCGATAAATGTTACTAAATGTCTTGATGTGGTTGTAATTTGCCTGTTGCAGTACTTTGTGATTTTTAAAAAGTTGCTTCTCTTTAATCCCCCCCCCCCCCCCTCTCCCCCTAATAGTATCACCTTTAACTACACATGCATGCACACACACACACACACACACACACACACACACACACACACACACACACACACACACACACACACACACACACACACACACACTATACTTGTACATGCCAACCAACCACACACGCACCGTGCATACACATGCACACAACAAACTATGCACATCCACAAAACCATACTAACAACACACATACACCAACCACACACACACACACCAACAATGCACAGAAACACACACCAACTACAAATGCATGCATTCACATACACTCGCACGCACACTCACACACGCACACACACATACACACAGAAGATTGAGGGAAGGCTAGCAGAGACAAACATTTATATTAAGATTAATAAGAAGCCATTTTTATTTTGTCTGCTTCCAATATGGAAGCTTAATCATGTTAATGATTATTAACTGAGATGTTTTGATATTCCAAGCACACCAATAAGCAGAAGCTAACAAGTAACATATTGGTGCAGCACAATCCAGAGAGCAGTTACATGATGATTTGTACTGTTGACAGGAACAGTTCACAGCCAGAGAGGATGAAGAATATGTGTACGAAAATAGATTTGCTCTTTAGACAATGTAGGTCAATTTTTGATGTACTCAGATTTCGTGTGCCTCTTTTGAAGACTTTGGAGTTGTTGGTGCCAGTGCTGCACAACTCTTGCCCCACATGGTTGGGATTAAGCCTTGCGTCACCTCTCTGCAGTGTCAGAGGCTTTGAGTGACAAATGACAGGAAATCCTGTTGACGTTGAACTGATGTTTTTAGTGACTGTGCCTATTGTACTAGTGTTTTAGTGGCTGTGCCAATTTTTACTTCATGTTTTAATCGCAAGATTTTGCCGTGGAAAGCCTGACAATATCTAATCCAAGTCCAACATGGTTAGTCATGCTGATGCAAATCAAATGAAATGATGACAGCCATCTGTGTAAACTTTTCAGAAAAAGAACTGCGCTGTGTTTGAGGTAGCTGAAGTCGTACCTGTGATGACCAATAACTATGAGGACAGCATTCTGAAAGGTGCTAAGGTAAGTGCATGACAGTTTGCATGGTAAAGTCTGTGCGTTCTGCAGTGATGTTGAAATTATTTTTCTACTACAGGTTGCCCCCCAAAAATGCATTTTTATGCCTAAGGAGATTACTGCAAAATGTTTCAATTAAAGATGTAAGTGCTGTGTGCAGTTCATAAGTCACTGCCTGTTCAGGACCAGATTGCAGAAAGTTTTTGTGAACATTTATTTAAATGAGTCGATATTCGCTAGTGGTCAACAGCTAGGGTGACCCTCTTTCAGTGTAATTTCAATAAAGATGATGTTCAAAAAATGATTTCGACTTGTTGTTTTTGAGAAGTTAATATAATAGAGAAGCGGCACAAACAAGGGTTTCACAATGCTATGTTTACAAATGACGATATTCTTGAATAAAAGACTAAATTGTGTTCAAAATGGCGCTTGTTTTTGTGACATCGGACACCTGCACCAGAACAAATTGAAATTGTGTAAATTGTACTAAATAAATGGGAATAATGGTGGTCCTGTAGTCTTAGCAAATAATAGAACACTCATTTGAAGCACTTTGTAAATCATCATTTTAAAAATAGAGTTTGTAAACTGAAAAAGAAAATAGCGGTAACCGTGTTACACGGCGTGTCCCACTCGGTCGGTATTCAAGATTTGCTTGTCTCAATCCTCAAACAAGACCCAGCCCAGTGTACGGCAAAATGATTGAAAGTCCACATTACAACAATCGTTTTAATGAACAAAAGGACTGATATTTTATTAAATAGGCTCACCTTTGATGAAAATAGTAAGTCGTGTCCCGTGTGAAACGGTTGTGACCTCCAAACTTTGAAAATCCCCCACGGACAAAAATATACAGATTTCCCGCTTGAAATGACGATGGACGTTCGACCCCGAGTCGTGCACATAAATTCATGACGTTTTACACACCAATGACCAAATATGAATGTACTGGGGCCCAAAAACAGTGACGTGTCCCATTTGTGCGCTACCGGAAACGCCGTAACCGCGCGAATCGAAATCGCAAGTAGCGACTACGCGGTTGGATTTCGATCGACTTTTCGTCGTTGTGGCTAATATTCTTGTTCCCATCAACATTCAAAGGTAAGACACATTGATTTTACAACACCCATCTTTGTTTTTTAAATACATTTGTCACCTAATTATCCAATACGATTAGATTTTTCCTACGATTGTGTCTCGACCTCGTTTACTTTGCCTGTGTCCCGTGAACTGCAGTTACCCTCGAACTCGCTTTTTTTAACACATTGGGGCGTGCAATCAAAAATCGTGGGTATCTACAAGTCGTTGAAGATCGGTTTTGTACAACTTTAGAGATTGCTTATGAAATCATGCATTGTTTTTATTGTTTAAAATTTATTTCGTGTCACTGGCTACATCGTTACTTGGGACTCGGGCGAGAGTGAATAAATGGTGTCCTTGTAATGGTTGTGACCAATCGATCCTTCTTTCATCTTTTTTAGCCAAACCATGGTTTTGATAGTTTGTAACTTTGAATGGAATATTGGGAATTGTTTGTTAAGCTTTCTAAACAAGCATTTTAATGTGTGTTTTGTAGGTTTTATGATAAAGCTGGAACATTGTTTCATGGGAAGAAAAGACAGAAAAACAAACATAATATGATAAAATGACAGTTGGACACATAGGCACTAAGGCAGGCAGGCAGACAGAGAGACAGACAGACAGACAGACAGACAGACAGGCCAAACCCTAATTTCACTGTACAATGTTGCAGGTTCTGGACATTGCGGATGACAGGGCAGACTGCCACCTGCACTACATGGTGGAGCGTGACGGGCGTGGGAGTGGGCAGACAAGGCCTGGCACCCTGTCAAGATGATCCAGGGAATCGTCAAACCACCCACATTGCTCCCTGGACAAAAACTAACATTTAAATTTCTGTGAATATTCCATCACAAATAGCATAAAATACCCCCAAAAAAGTTTTAGCAATGAAAATTGAAACGAAAAAGTGAAAAACAATTTTTTTCATCTGTAGCAGACAAATTTTCCACTTCCGCCACAGTATCTTTTCTATATTTCATCTTAATCATAACTAAATTTGGTCAAAATTATATTTTGGGAAGCAGATTTAGCCAAGCAAATTTTTGAAAATGAGTTATGTCAATGTTTTATGCCTCTTTTAAGACCAGGGTTTCCATATCATGAGTAATGCGTCCCATGTAACATTGTTACCAAAAAAGAAAAAAATCCCCCAAATTGGCCATCTGTTGGTATAATGAATAAAGACTGTTGGAGACAAATGCTGTCATTATGTTCAGTTTTTAAGTGAAAGTTGATGAAAATGTTGTGATTGATATGTGCACAATGAAAAGTTAAAGAGTTGTGGTAACTTGCGTTACGGTGTCCCATGTGTCATATTGTTTACTAACACATTAATTATGATACAATGTCAGTTTAACAGGTTATATGGCAGTATTGAAGTATCTTTTACATATCAGAGTTAAAATAAACTGGGTTATGTATTATTTAAATCAAATTTTGCCATATTGGTGTCCCGGTGTAACGCATGTTACCCGAGATGGCCGACAAACTTCAGCACCCTGTATTTTACAAACGATATCAAGTCCTGCTCCTTTTACACCAAAATCAAATACCTCAAGACTGCATGTAACAAATACATAGAAATCAGCTTCCAGGATAGAGTTTGATTTTTTTAGTTCAGTTCCTCCTTTTAGTGACCACTAGCGAATATCGACTCAAATAGTGCCAGGTCTGGGAAAATTGTGCACTTTCATTTTCACTTGAGAGGCCAAAGAAATAAATTGTTGTGGTTACAACCCAACCGATCTCATTTTCAGCTGACAGGGGTGTGTGTGTGTGTGTGTGTGTGTGTGTGTGTGTGTGTGTGTGTGTGTGTGTGTGTGTGTGTGTGTGTGTTTTATCAATGGTAATTAATGAATTGTGTGCTGCCTCATCTTCCCAGCCCAGCCTTATGAGCACTCGGGGAATCCACTATTACTGTAACCACAACTATATTTTCTTTTGGCCTTATGCTTTATTTTGGGCCTATATGAAAGGGCCTCATTCATTATCATAGTAACATTGCCTGGCCATAATCATGGATTGGCAAGCTAAATATGCATGGTTTTCTTTCTGTCAATTTTCAATTTACTCTCTTCAATTGAGCTACATAGTACCTTGCATGTAATGATGAACACTCAAATTGTGCTTGCAATATGCAATGAAAAATCAGAGTCTATCAGATATTTATAGGACTATGAAAACACCTTTTTCAATTTGACAGAGAGCTTGTGGCAGAACAATCACTAGTGTCTTACCAACCTAATTCAAAGAGGCATGTTTATTCTACAGTAGTCTCCCTGTTTTGCTTTTTTGCTTTTTTCTTCTTTTTTCATTGTCCATATTACTCAGGCTCTGTAATCATTGTAATGTTCTTTGATGTTGACAATGTTGGTCAGCAATATGATGGATATCGTCATAAAGTACACACACACACACACACACACACACACACACACACACACACACACACACACACACACACACACACACACAACTTGCTGAATTACTTTTTATGTGTGCATAAACTGTACTGGAGAGTTTAATTCTTGTGATGTAGAAAGAGAGTTGTATTGACACATGAAAACGTTTTGCCTTTCAGTTAGTGTTTTTGGTTTTAGTTGTAAAACGAAAACTGCTTCTAAATTCAGTGCTCCGTCTCTCTGAGAGGTCCCCTACTTCCACAGCAGGGAAAGAGTAGCATTCTGTTAGGCTTTCCATGGAGAGGGCCTGCTTGCACACAAGTCATTTGGGGTGGGTGGGTGAGGTGTTAATAGTAACCAGACACACCCTTTTTTTACCTGCCGACCCTAATTTTGTATTTAATCATTTAAAAAGAAAGACGAAAAGAAATGCTGTTCCATCTTCCCTGCACTATGAGCACTTCAGTAATTCACTTTTCAAGATTTGAGGGAGGAAAAAATGTTATGGTAACCCAACCAACTTTTTTTTCTCTGCTGACTAGATTTTTTAAATTAATTTTTTATCATGCAAAACAAAGAAAAAGAAATTGAAGATAAATAACGGACTGCATGCTGTTCCACCTTCCCTGCACTCAAAGGACTTTGGGAATTCACTCTTCAAGATTTTAGATTTTTAAAATGTCAAAGAAAGTCTGGATAACCTTTAATTTGACTTTTTCTAAAATGGAACAAAAAGTTCAGGCTGACCTACTGACCCTTTTTGACTCACATGTGAAGCAAAAGTGAGTCTATGTACTCACCCATTTCGTCCGTCCAGGCGTCTGTGAAAAACTTTAACGTTGGATTTTTCTCCGAGACTATTAAGTCTATCAACACCCAATTTTGGCATGATGGTGTATGATGACATGGCGTCAAAAAACATACATAGTGACTTGACCTTGCTTCAAGGTCAAGGTCACAGGGGCCGTAAATGTTGTCTAAAAAACAGCCATTTTTCACATTTTCCTAATTTTCTCTGAAGTTTTTGAGATTGGATACCTGGCCTATGTATGGTGTATAGGGCAAAGTAATCCCTATCTTTTGATACCAGTTTGATTTACCTTGCTTCAAGGTCAAGGTCACAGGAGCTCTTTAATGTTGGATTGTATACATATTTGAAGTGACCTTGAACTATGGAAGATAACTCTTCCAAACTTCATAACATTGTAGTACACATGTTATACTTTCATACTAGGTCACCCGTGTCGTCCGTCCAGGCATCCGGGCGTCCTGTCGTCCGTAAAAAACTTTAAAGTTGGATTTTTCTCAGAGACAATAGTCTATCAACACCCAATTTGGCATGATGGTGTATGATGACAAGGCGTCAAAAAACATACATAGTGACTTGACCTTGCTTCAAGGTCAAGGTCGCAGAGGCCGTAAATGTTGTCTAAAAACCAGCAATTTTTCACATCTTCTCAGCATGTGAGTCGTGTGGGCTTTGCCCTTCTTGTTTCCCCATGTTACCTTAAACATCCAGGTTTTGAGTCGGGAAAATACATGATTTGAGTTTGACACACTGATGTTCTGTCAACTTGGCCTCTGTGTTGAATGACCAGATAGACTGGCTTTTTCTGGGAGACTACTGTATGAATTTCATGATGCTGCCATTGAATTCTCATCACTGACTTTGCTATGGGTTGCAGGAGGAAGCGTACTCCTACGAAAGCTCCAGGGAATTGATAGAGAAGGATGTGGTGCAGCTGCATGCGCCACGCTGGCAGTCCCTGAGGCGGGTGAGTAACTTGCAGTATGAAAGCAACACAGCAGTATACATATTTGAGTAACGCACATGAATACAATTCAGGGAGGAGCACTGACTTGAAGCAGCATCCCATGTTGGTGTGACATGCAATGTTGAAATAGCAGGTTATGTTGAAGCAAGACAGAGGAGGAGTTAAAGTAGATGCTGGATTGACACGTGAGGAATGTCTGGCCAATGGAAAAATTCATTTGTAAAGATCCTTGTGTGAATGTCAATCAAGCACCTATATATATGCCCTCAATGTTTATCATGGTATTTATTTCCTTGCCTGTTGAAGTGCATGTAGTGTAAGAGCATCAGGAAACTGACAAATACAGACAGAAGGTGATAGAGTCTTGGCAAAACTCTGTGTGCTCCCTTTTTCTCATGAGGCTACAGCATTTAACTGATTGTGGACCAGTAATAAGTAAAAGATTTCAAAAATTGAAAATATTGCTTAACTCAAGAAACTGATTGATTCATTTAAGAATCATTTTGAAAAGTGTGCACTATCATTCAGTTCAGCCTAAGAGTAGCACTGCCATTCATTACTCCTGCCTCCAGGACGTGCTTGGGTGTACCTCGGAGATCGACTTCTTCCTCTGGCCAAGGAGTGACATAGACAAAATTGAGGTGCAGCTGTTTTCCCGCTGGAAAGGGGACCCCTCTCCATACAAGCCCATCAGGGTGAGTGCTGCTGCATTTGCAGTGGCCATTTCTAGCCCGGTGTGTTTATGCGGGATACTCCTTGCGAGGCCAAAAGTACATTGTTTTGTATGTGATTTTTGTGGTGTGCAAATGTCACGATTGTCAGAAAATCTTAGTGGAAATCAAAGATTCGTGTTTCATCTTTCTTTTCTGCTAATTTTGTATTTGTGGAGTGTGAGTATAAGGGCACGGAAGAACAAAATGGAGCACTACCCGGTAGCGCTGACGCGTGCAGCGGTCACTGGCTACGCACCATTTTCGACTGTGATGTGAGCCCCCACGGCTTGGACTGCGCAAGGGAAATCTCCCCTATCTGCTCTCCGTTCACTGTTATTGTTCCAAAAATAAATCAGACCAGAGGGAGAAAGGTAGTGGTCTTGTTTTCTAAACCTCAAACTTGGTACTGTTGATTAAGGGGGGACATGGCGTACAAAAACGGATTAATAGAAAATAAATCATAACTCAGCAAATATGAAAGCTATACTAATGAAATTTTATACAGAATACAAACACACTGGAAGGTATATTTAAACAAAATTTTATTGCTGAAGACTTAGTTGTTCTTGTGTTATAGCAAAATAACTGAAAAATAAACATACCAATTTTCTCCCCTCCGTGAAATTTTAATTAATAACCTTTTTATGATCAACAATGATTGTAAACAAAGAAGAAGGTCTATATTATTCAATAAGATATAATAAGTGGATTACTAACACTTCTAAATAATTTTAGTGAAATTTAGAACAAGTAACCAAAAAATGTGCTCCGGGCATAACATAATTAAATTTTAAAAAAATTAAGCAAATTCAGCTACACCTTTCTGATTGGTCTTATTGAATGCAATATTTATTCATAAATATACACACACAATTTCAGAAAGCTATCTCAATCCTAAGTGACTTTATTTTTGGGGAGAAAATCACTACCGTAGAAATAAAAACCACATTATGAGAAAATTGACTTTAAAGTTTGAGAAAGATTAAACGTTAACTACAACTGAACCATAACAGATACAATTTAATAACATAACTCATTGAATGTGTCGTTTATTTGTTATCATTGTAGCAAACTTTCAACTTATTATCTTAATTCAAAATATCAGGATAATTAGGTGAAAAGCATCACCTGTAGCAAAACATTCCCGTTTTCTGTAAGAATCGCGTAATCACGGCAACTTCCGCCGTGATAACAGCTTCGTTCAGTGCCGTGTCTGTAGATGAGAACGCGATCGCTGTTGTATCACAACCCTCCAGAGGCTGTTGACACGACTTAATTTCTTTTCTGGGCTTGCTTTTTCCGTCCATTTCTGCATCTTCCGTGGAATTGTCTCGATCGAGATAGCGCGAACTTTCGCGCGCTGTAAGCACACTTCGGAAAGAACCGATGTTTGCTTCGGCGGCCGACGTTCAGGCCGGAAACAGCCGAAGTACGGTTCGGCCGTTTCCGCCTACCACTTCCGCCAGTCGAAGTACGGTTCGGCCGTTTCCGCCAGCCACTTCCGCCTGATCACGCTGTGATCACGCACACAAGCGGCCAATCAGAGCCTAGCTGAGAGACAGGCCGTTATTTCGAAGCTTTCCATTGGTTTGCACTGACCTCCGATTTGTACTTCGTGTGCCTTCGGTAATTATTCTTCGGTACCGGAAACAGTTGCAACGTAAAGCCGGGAAATGAAGCTTCGATGCGATACCAAACATGTGGCGTTCTTTGGAAGGAAGATGCTGAAACTAAGCTTTCAAATCTGTGCATTTTGGCTTCCTGGTTAGTACTTTTTTTTAATCTAGCGGTGGGTACCTTACAAAACAAATTGGTTTAAAATACTTTGAAACCTAAGCCAGCAAAATCGATCGCACACACGTGTAGCGGAGATGTTGTAGATTCCAAATCCGCGCTTAACACGAAACTCAATTTCTGAAAATTTTTCATGAAATTCTGCAGGCCGTGTCCCCCCTTAAATTTTTACAAAAATTAAGTAAATTCAGCTACACCTTTCTGATTGGTCTTATTGAATGCAATATTTATTCATAAATATACACACACAATTTCAGAAAGCTATCTCAATCCTAAGTGACTTTATTTTTGGGGAGAAAATCACTACCGTAGAAATAAAAACCACATTATGAGAAAATTGACTTTAAAGTTTGAGAAAGATTAAACGTTAACTACAACTGAACCATAACAGATACAATTTAATAACATAACTCATTCATTGAATGTGTCGTTTATTTGTTATCATTGTAGCAAACTTTCAACTTATTATCTTAATTCAAAATATCAGGATAATTAGGTGAAAAGCATCACCTGCAGCAAAACATTCCCGTTTTCTGTAAGAATCGCATAATCACGGCAACTTCCGCCGTGATAACAGCTTCGTTCAGTGCCGTGTCTGTAGATGAGAACGCGATCGCTGTTGTATCACAACCTCCAGAGGCTGTTGACACGACTTAATTTCTTTTCTGGGCTTGCTTTTTCCGTCCATTTCTGCATCTTCCGTGGAATTGTCTCGATCGAGATAGCGCGAACTTTCGCGCGCTGTAAGCACACTTCGGAAAGAACCGATGTTTGCTTCGGCGGCCGACGTTCAGGCCGGAAACAGCCGAAGTACGGTTCGGCCGTTTCCGCCTACCACTTCCGCCAGTCGAAGTACGGTTCGGCCGTTTCCGCCAGCCACTTCCGCCTGATCACGCTGTGATCACGCACACAAGCGGCCAATCAGAGCCTAGCTGAGAGACAGGCCGTTATTTTGAAGCTTTCCATTGGTTTGCACTGACCTCCGATTTGTACTTCGTGTGCCTTCGGTAATTATTCTTCGGTACTGGAAACAGTTGCAACGTAAAGCCGGGAAATGAAGCTTCGATGCGATACCAAACATGTGGCGTTCTTTGGAAGGAAGATGCTGAAACTAAGCTTTCAAATCTGTGCATTTTGGCTTCCTGGTTAGTACTTTTTTTTAATCTAGCGGTGGGTACCTTACAAAACAAATTGGTTTAACCTTTAGGGGACCGCCAATTTTCATCATTGCTTTACCCCAGAGCCACAAATTTTATAATGTGTGGTCAAATTCGACACCATGTTTACTTAAAAATTCATCATTTATTACCTATTCAAGCTATGAAGTAGATTTTTGGAGGGTGAGTAGAAAAATGGATGGCCTACATGGTGCAATTAATGAAAATGCCATAGAATGTTTTTTTCAGCTGCTAAAAAATCATGGAACACAGACAACAACAAAAAACAAACAAATTCACTGTGTTTTCCTACACTGCTCTACTTATTCAAGATTACAACAGCTTTTGATGAAAATGCGAAAGTGCATAGAGTCTCCAAGTAATCAGAGAAAATGTTTTAGGGTAAAACTAAAACAAAACAAAAAATCCTACAATTACTTACGCAAGGGAAGTCAGCCGAGTCATTTTCTTCTGAATCGAGCTTCCGCTCCTCTCAATAGATCTACAGGCGACAACACATCGGTCGAAGCACTGTGTTTTCCTACACAGCTCTATTCAAGAATACAACAGCTTTTGATTACTTGGAAATACATCTGAAAATGTTTTAGGGTAAAACAAAACAAAAAATCCTACAATTGCTTACGCTAGGGAAGTCAGCCGAGTCATTTTCATTTGAATCAAGCGTCCGCTCCTCTCGAGATCTACAGACCACAACACATCGGGATGATCGGTCGAAGCACGTGCTTGCCCTCTATCTGAGTATCTCCCATCACATCAATGTCAGTAGAGCCTTCGAATTCATATTCTGAGAGTCAGAATTGAAAAATAACTCCACAAGCGTTTCAACTTCTTCGTCAGTCGCCCTACTGGCAAAGAAAAACTTCCGTTTACAAACGACGAAGACGCAACTTCGTGAAAAAATTCACAGAAAATTTGCAGCACGTTCTCTCGCTCGCCAAAATGGCGGATCTCGTTGCCACGTGATCACTGCACGAGGCAGTGATATTTATAGAGCCATGTGACGCGAGGGTCGCGTCTGGCAGTTAAACAAAGAGGGTCACTATCGGTCGGCGCACAGATACGCCGACGGCCCTCTAGTGAATGTAGCTGGTGGAGCATGAATGCGCCGACGGCCCTCTAAAGGTTAAAATACTTTGAAACCTAAGCCAGCAAAATCGATCGCACACACGTGTAGCGGAGATGTTGTAGATTCCAAATCCGCGCTTAACACGAAACTCAATTTCTGAAAATTTTTCATGAAATTCTGCAGGCCGTGTCCCCCCTTAATATGCACTGAAAAAACCTATTAAAAATGTGCTAAAAATTAAGCTCTTTCTCGCGTTTTCTACGGTTAAACGATAAAATAAAACAATAGCGGAACCTATACGTTTCAGAAAAAGCAATTTCAGTTTAATATGATGGATACAAAACTAATGTCATAAACGTCATGCAAAATTACCACCAGCTAATCAAATTGAGGTACCCCACTGAAATCGAAGTCCCCTTTGTTTACTATAGCAAGGGAAGTTGCATGCGACCAACACCAGAATCAGTCACGTTTGCAGACAATCAGGAAAATATCCACTATCCCACATTCATGCATTTTAAAGAGAAATGTATGCCAAATGCGATGGATACAAAAGTAAAGCTGTAAAGGGCGTGCAAAATTACCGCCAGCTAATCAAAGCAGGGCTATCCACTTTAACCAGCTCGTCGAAATCAAGGTCGCCTATGTTTACAATAGCGAGCGATTTGGCTTCTGCTCTCAATCACCATCAGCATCAAAGTCACGTTTGCAGACAATCTGAAACATACACACTAGCATCTTTGCATGCACAGAAAGAGGAATTAAGGCTAAATGCAATGGATTCCAAACTAATGCCATAAAGGTCGCGCAAACCCTACGCTACTCAATTTAGACCAGGAAAACCTGTTGGATGTCAAGGTTGCCTTGGCTTGATTACTATAGCGACCAGAATGGCATGCATGTGTGCGCGATCGACATCAAAATCAAATAATGTTAACGGACTATCATAATCATATACACAAGCATCTTCGCATGCAGTTGAAAGAGGAATTTATGCTGACTGCAGTCAATACAAATATGACGCTTTATCATGCGAACATCGCGCAAGCTGACCAAAGCAGACAACATTAATCGTGGATACACGTCTGCATAATGATAAGCCCATTCGAGTCAACCATGGCATCCGAAGACAGAATCTGTATCATTTTTTAACTCGTTGCTTACGCAGGGATAGCATTAGGAAATTTACCTCTGTACCTAGTGTTTTATCAAGTTTTCACAAAATCACACTAAGTCCAAATTTAGAATAACTGTTTAATGGTTGGTACCACAAGAAAGATAATCATTTGCACTTTCTAGCTGAAGTGCTGGATAGTTACAATATGCAGTAAGAAAAAGGGGGGGGGGGATTTTTTAAACACCAGGTACATGCAATTTTGATTTTCTTTTTTTTACACCTAATGTATTGTACTAATAGTCAAGAGATAGATTTTGCACAACAGTTCTGTAATCAGTATTTCCACATCAAACTACATTGATGAATGATTGACTACAGGATAAAAATGCTTGGAAATGATTTTTTTAGCAAGTCAGAGAGGTGAAATCAGAAAATATATATACTTACTCACTGCAATCTGTTTCTGTCTGAATAGAAGAAAAGTCTCAGAATGACCCTCTGAGAGAAAGAAGGCACCCTACTTGGCATAGTCCTCTTTTGTGTGGTACAGTTCATTGGAGGAGTAGAGAAGGTTTTCGGCATCCTCTGCATCCGAATCGATGTCTGTGTCTGCTGTAAACACCATTTCCATCTCTTCCTCTCTCTTTGATGTCGACGAAGTTGATTCGTCTTCGCTGTCAGCCACCTCTGCATTCTCGTTGACTGGGACTATTTCCACATCAGAATCATCAAGATCTTCTTCAGAAGTCCAATATCCACCTAGATCTTCAGTATCAGACACTTCTTCCATCCACACTTCTAATACTTCGTCATTTTCATCACCGCTCGATCTCCTTTGACAATGCGATGCCATGTCGACAAGCCAGAATGTAAACACGTCGTAGGGTGAGCATAGCTTCTACTAAATTTAGCTTTCTCAAAGGGACTATACTAAAGAAAAGGTCACTCCAACGAACACAAATCGGTCAGAGAGTAAATAGCTGCACGAGTTACTTCCTTTGAAGCAACCACGGAGATAGGAAAAATTCATTACGGCGACCGCAACCACGTAGTTGCGCTGTGTAGCCAAAGGGTGTTGGCGTCATCGCAACTGCGTGGTTGCGCTGCGTAAGCAATGAGTTAACAGATTAGAGAGTATTCTCGATGACTTGCTTATAACTGATAACTTTTAGGGTATTTTGTGGCAGGATGAATCAAAGTTTGCATGGCAAAGCCTGAATTGATGTTGTTTCTTCCAGTAGTAGAAGCTTGTGCAATACCTGCTTTGTGGATGTGGGAGAGCTTGATGATCGAGCTGCTTTTTTAAATATTATGTAGAATATGGATAGGTAGACTTGTACGTCATAAGACTATCTCACAGAATACTCTGAGATGAAAGTTCAAGACAGACAATGGAAGCAGGGTGGAGGACCTGGTGTGAGGTCAAGGTGGTGGCCAGTAAGAGGACAGTTTGGAAAGAGTGCATGGAGGCCTTGTGTGCATCCTGGTGCAGAGTGAACAAAGTATTAAATACATAGGTTCTGTCCTGAACTTTTCAAGCTTATTTAAGTAAACATGTGTGCCTTTGTAAAAAGTACTGATTCACATGAACTTTTTGGGCTGTACTTTAACTACTCTCGAAAGAAAATCACTCTTTGAGGTTTGTCATCCCCAATTTCCAACGGTCTTGTGTATGTATTTTTTTACATTTTTAATTAAGAAAAGTAACCTGTGTATGTTAGTGGCTATATGGTAGAGTAAAATGTGTAACAAACCAGAACACAAAATTTCTTGGGTGTATCTTCATTTGTTTAAAAGATATCAGAGTTTCAAATTTGCCACCCCTTTGAAACTGAGTTTTTCCATGTGACAAATTGAAGTTTTTTTCAGAGTTCGGGACATTGGCAGTTTTATATTGAATAAAGTGTGCAGTTTGAAAAACAACTGAACTGTCTAGTAAATGGTTCGTTCAAAATTTCATTTGGGGACTTGTCTGCTCATTTTATTCTGCACAGGAGCCCTTCAAACTTGCCATTTGGAGCAAATACCTACATTTTGAAATACTCTTTTGTCCCTAGTTTGGCCTATTGTATATCCAGCAATTTTACTCACAAAGCGTTGCTTTTGGCACAGTGAATTTCCAACAACAAAGGGTTAGTAAAAATTGCTGTTTCTTTTTTTAGGTCCAAGGTTCGTACAGGTCATGGAAAACCTGGAAAGTCATGGAATTTGATTTTTCATTTTCCAGGCCTGGAAAATCATGGAATTTCAATTTAAGTCATGGAAAGCCATGGAATTTAAGAAAGAAAAAAAAAGACGTTTTCTAGGCTGTGCTTCGCGCGATACTCTCAATCTATTTTTACACGCTGTGCACGACAGGAAAACATGTCCTTGCATCCCATTGGTTAATTTTGAAGGCTTGTGTGTCTTCTGCTTCCTGATTGGTTCTTTGGCTAGGTGACCTGGTTTCATATCCACGGCGGTTGGGTCAGTTGGTTCAAACGAGGACAGAGTGAAAAGAGCTTGTTTTGTTTGTGGTGCAGTGTTTCTTTGAGAATCAGATTATCATCATGTCTGGAAAGTGTCGATTTCAAGAGCCATGTGTTGCACCGCTCGCGACGGTTTGGACCGCCATTCCCGAAGCGCTTTTCCATGATTTTCGCCAGTCGAATCACACAATGGCGAGCGAAGAGCTTGACGGCGCGGATGCGATTTCGACAGACAAATCAGCTGAAATCAGTTAATTTATTAAGTTTATTGGGGTTTTTGTTTCAGTTTATGCTAGAACAATCATTTAGGAAGATATTTATTGCAATATTTTGCACATATTGGGAAAAGTATTGTAGAAGTTGGGCCTTTCAGCGAGTGCACGCGATGTTCGAAGAAATTTCATCAGACCGGAAGTGGCCGTTGGTTCGATAAAATCCACTTTTTCCAGGATTCGCACATATTAATAACACAAAATACCAATGTAACACGAAAGATTAAAAGTCTTTCTGAGTTGTCTATTTTTTTAAAACTAGTGGTAGGATTCCGTGGTAATTTGTATCAAATCTTTGCGCTACTTACGTCTACAGTACTAGCCAAAATGCACTCGGCAATACCACTTCACTTTCATGGCTAATTGTGGACAATCCACAAAATATTGTGAATAAAAACAGGAGTATAAGTTGTTTATGAAGGTTTCAAGAACATGTGTGTGTAGTTTTGTGTTAATCCGTCTTATTTCCGCTGAGAAAATACAAGCCAATTACGTAAAAACACCCTGCAACAGAGTTCGCATTTCGCGACTCGGGTTGGTCTCTTCTAAACACTCGTCCGTGGAAGTTTCTCATTGGATCAAGTTGAAACTTTACAACTCATTAGAGGAAAAATTGCTCTTTCATTCGGTGTATGTTTGAACTTCCTGTGAAAATCCAAAGACGAGTTATGGATGAAAGTTCGAACGTCATCGGATATTTTGTTAAAATTTGCTCACTCCCACTTTTCCGATCAATTTCGTACAGACACCCTCGGATTCTACAAGATTTCCCCTTTCCAACGCTATATTCGATGTTAATGTACGATGAATATACTTTTTTATCTAGCACCTGGATTGTGCGCTTGAAAGGAGAAAATGGACGGAAATTTTTCACCTGTTTGTGTGTACATCGGACCGCAATGGCGTTGTGTAGACGCGTGCTTGATTACCACATTCAGCGTGCGTTCATCGTTGAAGCACCAGACAATGTGGGACAAAAGTATCATCATTTTAAGGAGTACTTGTTTGAAAATTTGCTGTAAATTGAAATGACAGTCTGTGCTTGCTTGCTTGCTAACTCATTTTTTTTTTGGGGGGGGGGGGGGGGTTTGCAAGTAAGTGATAGTCCTGCCTCCTAGTCCTGTGCTTCGCCGCTTCAAATCAATATTGCATACCCGAAAAAAAAGTTAAGGCTTTTTTTGGTTACCCACTCTTCATCCCTGATACTGACTGTGTGAATGTGAACACACTGTCGTGCTCCTTCACACTAAGCACTGAAGTGTTACCAAAAAAACCATGCTCACTAGATTGCTAACTTTCCATTTCAAATTACTGGATTTTTACAATTAAGAAAGATTTGAAAAAGATTAAAGTAATGTCCAGTCATGATTTGTTTGTTAACTTGCATTTGTCAGTTTTTGAATCAATCTGCTGTAAAATATAATAAAAAGAATTAGAACGTTTTTTACAACGGGTGTATTGTGCGTGAGTTTGGTCGTGCACCATACACTTTTCTCTTTAAAACTGTCATGTATCACAGTACGTTAAGTCATGGAAAATGTAATTGAAGGTCATGGAAAGTCATGGAAAAGTCATGGAATTTTGTATCTAAAAACCTGTATGAACCCTGTAGGTCCTTTTGTGGCAAATTTTGCAGGTGGTTAAAATTGGGGTAAAATAGGTTGTTTCCAGCGCGTTGACAGAATAGCATGTTTACAGTGGTGTATCTCTGCAACCAAAAGAGATATCCTCTTGCTCTTTTTTTTGTTATCTTGTATTACCAATCTCTTTGTAAACCTGCACAAATTGATAGCATATACCCGAAAGAAATTTTTGGCTGGCACTACCTACTATAAAACTGATTTTGCTTTAGGCTGAAGTTGTTTCCTGATATTGAGAAACTGAAAGAAAATGGTGTTTTAGAGCTCCCAGTGCTAGTAAGATGCCCACTTGGGAAGTACATGAATGTACAGGTGACAAAGTTATTAGATTACCTTAGTTGCCAAATGCCACAACAAAATTAGAGGTCTGTACATTGAGTGCAGAATCACTCACGCACACATGCATGCACACACATAAACGCACACACACACATACACACACGCACACACACACACACACACACACACACTCACCATTTGTTAAATGTGCATTCTAAATGTCTATTGACCTGTCTTACAAGTGCAGTTGTTGGAGAGGTATGCCTGGTTGATAACCATTATGAAATAATTTTCACTTTGGGGAATAAAAAGATAACATGGCAACAACAAAAAATAGGGTTGGTAGATTGGCCTGAACTTTTATTTTCTCACTCTTATTTCCTGTTTAGAAGAGGCCAGATTAAACAAAAACCCAACTTTCTTTGAAAATGCTTTAAAAAAAACTTAACCCTTACACTTCCAATTAATGTGAAAAGATTGGTGAGTTCAGGAGAAAAAATATTAAAAAAACAACCAGAGCACTCAAGTGTATAAAACTATACATGTTATTAAAGTAAAATTAACAGGGCAGATACTGAATACAAAATGAACTTTTTCTGGACAAGATCATATGCATACAAGGGCAGTAACTCTAAATTTTCAAGATTTTTTTGGTGAAAATTTATGGATAAAAAACTGCAAAAATAATAAAACTACACATAACAACATGAATTTTTTCCAGAAATGAATGACTTCTAATATATCCAGACCTGGGTACCCCTACGAATTATGCGCATTAATACAGGAGAAAAAATGGAATATGAAAATACGGTTTTAAAAAATGCAGCTTTTGCGTATTCATAAATGTGCAATTTCGCGCGATAAAGTGCACGTCTGGCACGGAGAGCTGGTCGTGACTCTATGCCATGGAGCAGTTTGTATCCGGCAGTTTCATTGGTCGACAGTAATCGACTGACCATTCAGGGCCAATCATAGCGCTCCTACCAACAACGCTCCGTTTCCTGAAAAGTTTGAGTGGCACACACAGCCTGCGAGAAAGCTCACGGTCACCATGCCGAAAACAAAAGGAATTTTGCCTTCAAGCAGCGCAAACAAGACAAAGCGAGATCAGATTTTTCTGCCGAAGTATCGGCAGATGCCAGGTATCGGCGAATCGGCAAAAGATGTGCACCATGCGAGATGCAATTATTGCGACTGTGGCTTCAGTATTTCCCATTCTGGATACTATCGCCAGTCACTGTTCTGGGAAAGATCACAAACAACGAGTCGAGGCAGAAAAGGAAAGATCCGAAGCTGGACATTTTTCTTGTTTCAAAGTCCGTAACATTGGGAGAAGAGAAAGTAATCCGTGCTGAAGTGATGATGACCGAACTGATTGTCTAAAGCTGCATTTTTGAAATTGTCGGTCCGCGCAAAAAATACGCACAGTTTTTAAAAAATACACATATCTGAACCAGTGAGGCAAAATTTGGGGTACCCAGGTCTGTATATCAGACACACTTTGGGTGTCTGAGCAGAAAAGACACACCTGAGACAAACAGGAAAATACTAAGCCAAGCTGGGGAAAAAATTCCCAACTACTTACAATGCAGCAAAGTAGGCGAAAATGTACAGTCTATGGTAGGAAAAAGGACAAGGTACACATTGGACACAAAATCAACTTTTGCTAAACAACCTCATTTGCATACAAGGGCAGTAACTCTAAATTTGCCATGTGTTTAGGGGGGCAAACACAAAGAAACATCATAAGCAACTATTCAAAAACTACAAATGATGACTTGTAATTTTCCAAAAATGACTTCTGACACATCAGGCACACATTGGATGTCTATTTGAGCAGAAAAGACACACCTGAGACAAACAGAAAAATTCTAAGCCAAGCATGTGTATTTCGGCATTTTGGGGTCTTATCAGGTACATCTGGGAGAAAAAAATTCCCAACTACTTACAATGCAGCAAAGTAGGCAAATCTGTACAGTCTATGGTAGGAAAAAGGACAGGGTACACATTGAACACAAAATCAACTTTTCCTAAACAATCTCATTTGCATAAGGTACAATGATTGGAAAAAAATGTATCCTGAAAATTGATGAAAAATTTAGTAATGACAGTAAAACCTACAAATTACACTTAGAAAATTCCCAGGAATAAATTCTGACATATCAAACAAGCTTTGAGAACCCATCCAGGTCTTGGTCTTGGAGCTTCATTGTCTGCCAGGTGCAGATTGCTCCATAGCTGCCACCATCTTCACCGCGTGAATCTTGCAGTGAACTCCGGTACAAGTAGCACCCAGTGGGTGGAAAAATAATGGTTCATCTCTGGAAGGCGATGGATCCCCACGAAAAACAGCATGCCTATGAAAGCTCTCATTTCCACTGGGCTTGTGTCATAGTCCCATTCAGCACGCTTCTGTCGAGCATACAAATTAGTTTGCTCAACGAGAAGATCGATGGCATCTTGAGGGAACACTAGATCAAAAAAGTCCACTGGGAGAGCATCCATAGAGGGGAATTCGGTGTGTCCGTGCTTCCCTTCGTACACGGGGTATTCTTTCGAGATGTGCACCTCCAATGTCTGATCGAATGCACCGAGTCGCGGGGAATCTCGACGAAATCTTCCACATCGAGAACTAAACACGTTGACGAGTTCAAACACGCCCACTCGAGGTTCTGGGTTGAGTATCCTCATCGGATCTGTCAGTCTCAGAGTCCCACTCCGACGAATCAGCTTTTTCACTCAAGATGAGATTTCCTTCTTCATCACTATAGTGCTTCCATCCTGACACTAGCTTCACCATCTCCTGGGATTTCGTACTCAAAACGATTCATATCATCCCTATTCATGACTCGTGTGCCGCGAAAGAGTCATGCACAGAAAGTCACATTGCACAAAGACAAAAAACACCAGAAATACCGATCAAAAACTTTGCCGAGATGTAAACAAAGCCGCTCGCCATTTGCACTGACGCGTCACTGATCACGTGATAGCAAGTCATGTGACCTCGTACTTGGTTGCTGATAATAGCTTCACAGCAAAGGGAACGACCCTCGGACCGCGGCTATATCCGCGCTCGAAAGTGTAAGGGTTTAAGTAGTTGATTTCCTGCATTCTCATAGGGCAGGGAAGATGGGACAGCATGCAGTTGCTAACCCTCAAATTTATTTTTTCTTCTTTCTTTTCCCTTTATTCAGATTTAAAAAATGTTTTGGGTTGGCAGAAAGAAATAGGGTCAGTTGGGTTACCATAACCACGACTACTTTGTGAGTGTGTGTGTTATTGGACAAATATTTATTGCACCTCATGGTCTTCCTTGCAATGATGATGCTCATGATCATGATCCAAATTAGTGCCTGGAATTTGATTTGAGGTCTTCCACATCAGGACACTGCAGTGCAACACTCAATCTATGAAAAACCCTTGAACTAAGTTAAATTTTAGGATTCTTCCTTTTTGCCAAGGAAGCAAGACTGGAGTGTGATCACTGTGTACCTATGTAGGTTTCCAGGTATATGTAGATCTAGGTTGGTACATAATGTGATAGCTGTGACTGTGTGATGCATTCGTCTGTTCAGGCCGAGTTTGCTTTCACCCAACTGGAATATGAGCGCCAGCTGATGAGGCTGCTTACGAGCCGGGAGAAAGCAGGCCTCATCATTAACAACCCCAGCCAGACCATGTTTCTGTTTGTGGACCGACACCAAATGCAGGTCAGTGTTCATGGGTCTGGTCTACGTAGTGGGGTCTCTAACCTTCTTTTTGCATTGGCAGTAAGCTGTGCAGTGTCCATTTCTCATGCTGTTGCCATCGCACATCAGAGAGAATTTATTTATTTCATTATTTAAATTTGTGCTCTTCATGTAATGCATTTTGGCAAGAGATAAAAGCTTCTCACGTCATTTGGGAGGTAATGTGACTGATTCATCTATGACATGGCACTACAATGAAAAGGGTGTGTAACTTATTCAAAGAATAAGTTGTTATAATCATTGTTTAGCTTAAAGAAAGGTTTCCACTTTGTAGACATGTAAAAACAACATTTAATGGAGAGATAATAAAATAAGATGCTTAATACACTCGGAAACCAATGTTCATACATGTAACATTTATTTGAAGTTAATGTCAATTCTAGTGAAGGATTTACAAATATTAGGTCTGCTATTTGTGCAGTTTTTTTTTCCAGCAGCAATATATATATATATGTGTGTGTGTGTGTGTGTGTGTGTGTATGGTTGATGGCAAAATTTGGGGTTGGCTAGATGATCAGAAACAAGCAATGTCCTGTGTGTGGTCATATGCTGTCATCTGGTATAGTATATGAAATCAATGTAAATAGGTACTGGCAGTCAACGTTTTCTTTTAGATACTAAACATAGTTTTCAGTTTTAACTGAATTATGCAAATAACTTTATTTGTTTACAAGATACGACGTTTTGAATGTAAGCATAACTGCTGAAGACTGAAAGTTGTCATTTCTGGACATGAAAAAATGATACAAGCAATCATAATGAACATTTCATATTTGCAAGTGCAGCTGAAAACAACCTGTTGAAGAAACGCAATGAGTATCAGGACAAGAGTAATTCAACTTGAGAAGAACCCCTCAACTGAAAACAAGACTTAGTACCATTCTGTATCCCATAAATCTGCGTGAAGTACCAAGTTCAATGCATCATAACACCTGTATTTGACACCATAAACCACTCAAAACGGCTTCGCTAATTGCCATCCACTGGTAGATAATGCGTTGGTTTTGGGGGGGGGGGGGGGGGACTTGAGATGAATCAACTTAAGACACAATAAGCTGCCAAAGTTGAGAAAAAGGGCAAAATGTCTTACTGAACCATTTTGAGGGTACCCCGGCGAAACGGTCTGGAATCGTTCCAGAACAATTCTAGAAATGTTCCAGAAGATTCTAGAATGTGACTTCTGGAACCAGAGTCCAAGGTTCTAGAATAATGACAGAAGCTTAAATGAGAATTCAAGGAAATATTCTAAAAATATTCTAGAATATTTTCTAGAATATTCTAGAAAATAATTCTAGAATATTCTAGAATATTCTAGAATGGTAATGAATGTTCTTGAATACTTACAGATGAAGAAGGAAACACAGTTCTAGAATAATTCTGGAATTATTCCAGAACACCATTATTATTATAACTTAGAGGATTTTAGTACGTATTCCAGAATATTCTGGAATGTTATTCCAGAATATTCTAGAATACTGACAGATACTTCTGGAACAATTCAAGATGAAATTCCAGAAAACTGACTGCACATTCTGGAACAATTCAAGAACAATAATATTATTGATAAGAATAAAGGTAATAGAGTATTTTGGAATTGTTTAGCAACAACATTCAAACAGAATATTAAGTTAAGAAACAACAAACCAATATCTGTTAAATGTAGATTATTTAATACAGATTTTGAAATTGTACATATATGTATAATGATGATCACTGCATACATAAAGCAAGAATTGCTTACCATAGTTCAGTTGTAACAGTGCACAATGTGTGTATTCCTGAAAAGATTACAATTGCAGTTTTCATTACATTTACAATAATGATGGAATTCTTTTTTTATACATATAAATAAATCATGATTAACTATTCAGAAGTCTTCAATGTAGTGTCGATGGTTGAGGAAACATTAAAAATAAAACAAAGGAAAAAGAAATGCATATATCTATGCAAAAGCTTAGAAAATGTTTATGAGACAAATAGGGCAAATTTCCTGTATCAAATCTGATTCGTGCTTGCAAACATTATACAACACTTAGATTGCCTAATTCCTATGACATTATAGCTGAGCTTCAGATAACATTCAGTTCAAATGTCAAAGATCTGCCTCAGAGTAATCTCCTCTGAAACACTGTGAAGGAGCTAAAACATAACACAGTTTTGATGCTGGTATCCAGCTAGAAAAGGTGGCATATGAATTTCATATACTTAGTTTGATGGTGTTTGAAACAACTGCACACATCAGATGATATCTGAATCACCAATTAAATTCCATCCAACTGATTTTATCAATCAAATCTCATTCATAATTGTACCTCATACCTTACAATTCTTGTGAGCAGTGAAGAAAGTTATTGGCGACCTAATTGTAGATGCAGGTACCGCCACAGAGAAAGGAATCTCTCTCGATATTACCTTGGGGAACTTCAAAGTCTCGAATTTCGAAAAGCCACTTTTTCTGTCGCCAAAAATCTTGCTTCTCATGCAAGCAAAGCACACCCATTGCGATGCAGAGACCGATGAAAGTTTTCATCTCAGGAACTGTCACACTGCGCCCACTTGGAGCTGGCACTGGCAGGAGGTGGATTCTTCTGTCTCTCTCTCTCAGCATACCGATTTGTCTCTGTCACTAGTCGTTCCCACATTGCGTTTGTGAAGATCAGAGAGAAGACATGAAGAGGTTTTGCGTCCGAGGGGATGTCAATCTTCACTCCTTGAGCGCGTCGAAAGGCGTGTCGCATACGAGAACGAAAACCTCTCACTCTCGGATCAGGATCCATCTGCACGCGTCGTGTGGCTGTTTATGTCCTCCATCATGTTGGCATCTGGGAATCCGTTGAACAGCGGGACTTCGGTCGCCATCACTGCTCCTGCAGCCTCAGGACGACTCCACGGGCACCGCGACAGTCCTGTGAAGCACTGGGCGAATACTTGAGCTCGAGTCGGTGAATGATTCCTTTTAGAGATGTACCGCTTGAATTTCAAAGTCCACCCTGACCAAGCTTTTCCGTTTGTGCAGAGATTCGATCTCCATTTTCCGTCTTGAACTGCCACAATCTCATTCAAAATCAGAATCAGAATTAGCATCAATGTCGCTTCCTTCGCTCTCATCCGATGCGGAGTCAGCCATGACGCGAAAAAAGTCAGAACGTCAGTCGAAATCTCGACAAAAATCGCCACAACACAGCTAAAACTTGTCCGATTTCGAAAGCGTTCTAAGTGCGCGGTCTCTCTGCTTCCCAGCAGGCATTGCGATAAGTCGGCCACTTCCTTTGCTGTTTGCTATTTTTAGATCTTGACGTAAACAACGCGAGGGCAAAGGGTCTTTGGCGAGGGTACGCGTGCGCGTTCCATCCGAAGCGCATGGGTTATATGAACATCAACATCAAATTTACATTCATGTATGTTGACACTAAATCTTATATTCTGTGTGTGATCACTAAAGTGTCTTGCGTGTGTGTTAAAATGCTTTGTTGTTCACTTCTCTTTTTTTTGAGAACTCGAACTCGAACATTTTAATTTTTATTGGATGAGAGAGAGAGAGAGAGAGAGAGAGAGAGAGAGAGAGAGAGAGAGAGAGAGAGAGAGAGAGAGATCTAGAATGCCTTATAACGTCATATTCTAAACGTTTTTTACGTCACGTATTACATCATTTTTGTGTTTCTACATCGTTCACTGAAGAAGGGCGTGTGCCCGAAAGTCTTTGATTTTGGTATTAGTCGTGTTTTTTTTTCTTCTTATTTATTATATTTTTAAATATCATTTTATTTACAATTTTATAGAATATTCTTTGAATGGTCTTGTTCTAGAATAATATTCTAAGAAAAAGTAATGTTCTAGAATATTCTAGAATTATTCTGGAATTAAAGAATTCTAGAATAATTTCATCAAATTTATTCCAGAACATTCTAGAATGTTCTAGAATGTTCTAGAATTTTGGAAATTTCTAGAATGTCATTTCGCCGGGGTTGAGGGTCTTGGCATAAAAAACAACTGTAACTTTTCTGCTGCAAAAGGAATTTACTTTAAATTTGGAACATGTATACATTCTTAACACATTTATCCGTAGAATAAACTTTCCAAGTTAGGTACCTTTTTATTAACTCTTAACATCCCATAAGGAATTTCACAACTACAAGCCCCAGTCCTGTAAGGTTTTAGAAAAAAAGACACATGACATGGTTGATTTGTTTAAATTTTTTTAACTTCTATTATATTGTATGGATCTGTAAGAATTTTTTACTCACATGCGAAGCAAAAGTGAGTCTATGTACTGAGCCGTGTCGTCCGTCCGTCCGGGCGTCCGTCCGTCCGTCCGGGCGTCCGGGCGTCCGTCCGTCCGTCCGTCCGTAAAAAACTTAAACGTTGGATTTTTCTCAGAGACTATTAAGTCTATCAACACCAAATGTGGCATGATGGTGTATGATGACAAGGCCTCAAAAAACATACATAGTGACTTGACCTTGCTTCAAGGTCAAGGTCACAGGAGCCATAAATGTGGTCTCAAAAACAGTCATGTTTCACATTTTCCCAATTTTCTCCCACGTTATTGAGAATGGCGACCTTAGCTACAAGTGGTGTATAGGTCAAAGCAAGCCCTATCTTTTGATACCAGTTTGGTTGACCTTGCTTCAAGGTCAAGGTCACAGGAGCTCTTCAAAGTTGGATTGTATACATATTTTGAAGTGACCTTGACCCTGAACTATGGAAGATAACTGTTTCAAACTTAATAATTATGTGGGGCACATGTTATACTTTCATCATGAGACACATTTGGTCACATATCATCAAGGTCAAGGTCACTTTGACCCTTATGAAATGTGACCAAAATGGGGTAGTGAACCACTAAAAGTGACTATATCTCATTGTAGAAAGTGCCAATAAGCACCATTGTGCTTCCTATGTCTTGAATTAACAGCTTTGTGTTGCATGACCTTGGATGAACTTGACCTTGGGTCAAGGTCACATGTATTTTGGTAGGAAAAATGTGTAAAGCATTTCTTTGTGTATGATGTCATTGGTAGGTTTAGTTGTTTGACCTTGACCTTGAAGGTCACCTGAAGGTCAAGGTCATATAAAGGTCAAGGTCAAGCATGTGAGTCGTATGGGCTTTGCCCTTCTTGTTTTTTTGTGTAGTCAAAAAGGAATGTTGGTCATTCTAAGATCAAGTAAGTACAGAGTGTTTTTGATATTTTTCTTTGTTTATTTTGCATGTGTAATTTGTGATGATTTCGTAACCATTCCTCCACATAACATCTGCAATCACTGGCTGTCTCGGCTCACATCAGGTGCTTCAGTAGAACCTGATGTGAGTTGGCAGCTGAATGACGTCCATCAGAAACAATGCTCCGATCATTTTTCTTGCACGCAAAATGTGTTGAGGGAATAGGTTAAGTAGAGGAAGCATATTGGGGGGGGGGGGGGGGGAGTGGGGGTGCAGGGCG
The DNA here is from genome assembly GCA_034096865.1 of Theodoxus fluviatilis. Lineage (NCBI taxonomy): Eukaryota > Metazoa > Mollusca > Gastropoda > Cycloneritida > Neritidae > Theodoxus > Theodoxus fluviatilis. The sequence goes on along the minus strand of JAWQFJ010001496.1, from coordinate 106,118 downwards.
AGTGGGGGGAGGGGGCGGGGAGGAGGAAACAGCACAACTAGGCTATCCTGAAGTTGCTTGTGGTGCATGCCCCAGTATACTGCCTGGACACTTTATTTTATTCATCCAGTCAGTCCCCGACAGTGTCTGACCATTTGGCGTCACTGAAATCATCATCCGATAATAATGCTCATTGGAGTTCAACAAATCATTCGTGTGGACAATGGAAACAGTTATATCACTCTGACCAGAGTCTCCAAGTACAAGATATTTAGATCAATCCATTTCGATAAAAAAACAAGTCATTGTCTGAACTACTCAGGGGTGTTTCAACCGCACTCTAGTTGACCACTGGTCTCTGGCAAAACCTTATCTCCTTCACTCCTCGACCTAAAAATACTGCGACCTCACTGCTTGAAGCCAGCGTTCACTGGTAACTGGAGCTGCGGAGGTCTGTGTTACAACAGCGCTGACAGAGTGCATGCATACACATTGTTTTCAGCTTTCTTTGATATCCCCATCTCACAATCAATATCCGCCATCTTTGCAATGAGGAACGCCCGCCCAAAATATGAGCACAAAATTCAAATAACTCAGCAGAAACGTATGGAAATCCGTTGAAAAAATTCCCAGGGATGCAATGACCATTCGGAAGTAGTGCAATAATTTTCTTCAGTCCTAGAGAGCTTCCCACCAGAGTAATCTCCCTTGGTATCTAATGCATGAATCTCGAGCAGTTACAAGCGACACGGAAAACTGACAAAAGGGGATATGATAAAGCCCATACATTTTTTACTCGCATGCAAAGCAAAAGTGAGTCTATGTACTCACCCGTGTCGTCCGTCCGGGCGGGTGTCCAGGCGTCCTGTCGTCCGTAAAAAAACTTTAACGTTTGACTTTTCTCGGACACTATTAAATGGATTAACACTAAATGTGGCATGATGGTGTATGATGACAAGGCCTCAAAAAACAGACACTGACTCGACCTTGCTTCAAGGTCAAGGTCGCAGGGGCCATAAATATTGTCTTAAAAATGGCAATTTTTCACATTTTCCCAATTTTCTCTAAAGTTTTTGACATTGGATACCTGACCTCTATTTGGTATATAGGGCAAAGTAAGCTCTATCTTTTGATACCAGTTTGGTTGACCTTGCTTCAAGGTCAAGGTCACAGGAGCTCTTCAAAGTTGGATCGTATAGATATTGTGAAGTGACCTTGACCCTGAACTATGAAAGATAACTGTTTCAAACTTCATAATCGTGTGGGGCACATGTCATACTTTCATCATGAGCCACATTTGGTCACATATCAAGGTCAAGGTCACTTTGACCTGTATGAAATGTGACCAAATTGGTCAGTAAACAAGGCCATGTAAAGGGCGCCTGCATGGAAACAAATCCATGAAAACAAATCTAGATGGTAGTGCCACAGGCTCCAAACTTATATCATGACCAGACCAAGTAAAGGTGCCATAGGCACCTACCTGATTTTATGTCCATATATGGCGCCAGAGGCGCCAAACTAACTGGTCAGTAAACAAGGCTAGGTGAAGTGCGGCGCCTTCATGAAAACAAATCGATATGGTGGCGCCAAACTTATATGAAGGCCAGGTAAGGGCGCCATAGACGCCTACCTGATTACATGTCTATATATGGTGCCACAGGCGCCAAACTAATCGTTCAGTGAACAGGCTCTCCATGGCACCCTCCTTTGACAACTGACCAGCAGTGTAGCCAGGCTGTTTCCCCTTCACTTTCCTTAGTGCTGTGGTGGCAAGGTCGCGGATCTACAACATTTGGGGGGGGGGGGGGGGGGGGTAGGCTATCAATTAATTATTCCAAATAGCTACCATAACGTGTTCAAACACTATATACACATCTAAATTAATATTTTTGTTTCCTTAGATTTGTTATTGCAGTATCTAAAACTTGTCACATCATTTTGGGAAATGTTCAGAAAAGGGTATTGATTTTACCTATTATACATTTTTTTTTCCTTTCCTAGAACTTTTTGTATGTGTAGCTGCTGAACTAGGGGCTAATATCGCTAACCCATGTGACAAAATGTTGCTTCGTGGGTAAAGAACACACCATGTAAATTACAGATATGTGCAATGCTCAGAATATTTTCTGCTAATTTCAAGTTCATCAAAACAAGTTTCGAGAATGATATGAAAAAGGAATACTAGGAAAAACTACCTTTTTCTGTCTTCTATGCTTGTCAAACAGTGCTGATGAATATTCTTAGAGAGGTAAGGTGTATCATTTGCATTTTTATGCATTTTCTATGATGTTTTAACCCTCAGGCACTGTCGGCGAAGAATATAAAAATAAAAATCCTGATAGCTGGCACAATTATTAAAAACAACACTTTATTTCCTATAACAACCATTGAATTTCAGTTTCAGAGTGATTATGGTCGTGTTTTTTGAGTCAATGTGAGGCACTCTCTGTCGTGTGACGTTTTGAAGACCCTGTTTTCCTTGAATCTTTACCTTTCAAACCATTTATTCACTCTCGTACAAGCAGTAGCACGAAAAATGCATCTAAACTATCTATTTGACCATTTGTGTTATTACACACCTGCAAAAGAAATATGTAGGTTCATTACTTCATGGTGTAAATAGCATTTTAAAAATGTAGCCGTTTTCCATTTGATGAGGGATCTCGGTTTTTTGCATTTCCAAAAATAGCTGGCTGCAGAGGATTAACAACATTTAAAAAACAATGGTGTCCAGAGGGTTAAGTAGAGAGACTATTGGAATTACATTGCAGAGGGTTGAAACAACTCAAACATGCCTACAAGTCAAAATCAGTAAAAGACAACATTTTAACCTTTTTCATACCATGTCTGCCCTTTATTCCAGCCCCATAGTCACTGTAACCAGATCATGAAGCCTTTGCTGTGAACAAGTCCACAGTGCAAAACTGCTGTAGTGACATCAAGGAATGAATGTCGGCCAATCACCTCAAACTCAATGAAGACATGACTGAAGTGATTCTCATTGGTAGGGAAAATAGCAGGCAAATGATCATAGGCACACATGTTACCATATCGGGGGCAAACATAGCATTTGCCGCAAGTGCAAAATATCTCGAGGTCATGTTAGATCAAAACTTGTCTCCAGACCCCCAAATTAATAAAATCATCTCCTCAGGCTACATGCACCGACACCGCATTTGGAGTATCAGGGATTGTCTGACTGAAAAGACCGCAGCAGCCCTGGTGGTGACCCTTGTGCTGTCCCATCTTGATTACTGCAACAGTATGCTGACTGCTGCAACCAACGGTCAATTGCAGAGACTTCAGCGTCTTCAGAATTCTGCAGCTAGGGTAGTGAAACGACTGCCGAGGTGGGCTTGCATAACCCCTGTGCTCAGTGACCTTCATTGGCTTCCAGTTCGCCAACGGGTGGAATTTAAAACCCTCCCCATCATGTTTAAGTGTGAAACTGTTGCAGCCCCAACCTACCTCAGAGAACTCCTTAGACCTCACAACCCCACAAGAAGTCTCCATTCCTGAAACAGACTCTTGACTGTCCCACAAACAAGGTTACGGAGCTTCGGTGACCGCTCCTTCAGTGTTGTTGGACCGAGACTCTGAAACCAACTTCCTGAGGGTCTGAGGGCTAGTCCATCCTTGGCCGCCTTTAAAACTGGCCTCAAAACTTTTTATTTCGTCTTGTCACACCATGAACATGTTTATCGTTTTAATGGCGCGGTAAAAAAAGAAAATACATGTAACATCACCCCTTAACAGAAAGTACTTTAGAGTTTGTGTGCCTCAACTGTTTGAGTTTTCATCATCAATTTAGTAAGACAAATTTCCATTTGCTTCACCTGGCACATTGGGCAAAAGATGTGGTGTCTCCCAGGAAGCCAGTTGTACACAAACTGGAAGGTCTAGGCAGGACACTGAGCTTACAGTTTGCCTCCCTTTGCTTTGCTTGCAGACAACCAAGAACAAGGTGATGATGTTCAAACTCTCCAGTGTGTGCCTGTACCTGCCCCAGGTGAGTGGCAATATGGATGCACAGGTGGTTAGTAAGGATATGAAAGCAAGTATGTTGGGTAAATAGGTCACATAGTATGTTGGTATAGAACATAAGTCTTGGAGGCACTATTGTCATGAAAATTGTGTCTAGTGTGTGAAAGGAAGTAGCACATTACCACTTTGCCTAAGAAATGGGACTAAAGTGTCAAAATTATTGGAGTTAGTCATAACTGAATTATTCAGTTTTGATTACAAATTGAGACTGATGGCAAAAACTTTGTCTTGTGTCTCCATATTATAGATTACAAATTCTAGCAATGACAGCATATTTGCAGTACAATTGATTATTTCTTTACTTTTGTTTCCTAGCTGCAGAAAAATCCATGCTTCTATCCCTGGCAACTTAGCTGGGCATTTGCTAAAAATATGTTCTAGCAGGGCAGGCGTGTGTTGCTCTTTGGCGGTGAGACCTTGTGTTGCAGACAGGTCATCTCGGGGTGAAAAGTGAAGATAGGCTGTCTCTTTTCTTCCCATTGTCTTTGGTGTGTCACCTACCTCCACTGTCATTTGCATAATTTGCCAGTTCTTGTTTCCTTGTCTAGGGGTATCACAAGTAGAGGGGGGACTAATTACTTCACTCACTCTCTCTCTCTCTGCTCGCATGACATAACACAATGTTCATTAATGATTTTCTTTAATGAAACTAAATCAGGACTAGAGAATAATGTCAAGGCAAATGAATTAGATCAGTCTCTCAACTTTCTCAGTCTACTCTCAGACTGACATAGAGGAATGCTTCCTTTAAACAAACAACTAACCTGACCTCAAAAGGTACTCAGGAGTCTCTCACGCAGATGAGATGGGCGACGCTGTTTCTGCAGTGCGTCGCTGATGAATTTGTGTCCACAGAATTCTGGTCACTCTGACTAACACACACACTCTCTCTCTCAAGGCTACTCCTTGGAAGGAGAGATTAGAAAAAGGCCATAAACACTTGTTGTGTATTCACACACAACACAACACAACCACATGTGTAGATTCAGGTTTTGCACAATCACTCAGCCAGCATTCCGCATTGACTGAGGGAACTTCTCGCTACAACGAAAACTGATCTCAGAATTCAGTGAAGATTGTTCTTTCTTCAGAAGAGGGATACTGTCCTTCATACAGCAGTCTGATGGCTGGGGAATAGGACTTTGATGGAGTTCCTTTTAACGTGTTTCCATTGCAACACGGAGTGGCGTTCTTATTTCGACATCGCGTCTCTTCGCCCCGCAGGCTAGGCGCACACTGATCTAAAACTGGCCCGCGCTCCGCCTAAAACGAATGTCAATAAAGCCCCCACGTGATCACCCTCAGCCAATCAAATCATCAAGGATAGCGTTGCTGTCCTAGTAACCGCCTTCGCTGGTTGCGCCACAATTTTGCATTTCAAACCACTCAGACAAATAGATCACAAAAGGTCAGACTGCTAATTCCCACCAGACCTTGTATTTTAAACAGCACAAAAGAATGAGGACAACAGGTTGGTATTTCAAACAGCAGGGAAAATAGGACACCAAATCATCACGTAAGCGTCCCCCAGCCCTGCCAACGGCTTCCACCGCTTTCTGCCAAACCTCACGTTCAAACCGCACAGAAAATATAGCACAGGGTAGGCATTTCAAACCACACAGAGAATAAGACAGGGGGTCGGACCGTAACAGGTGCATGTTACTGTGGCCATAAGACCTGCATTAGTTGATGAAATGATGACAGTGATCGATGCACCGCTGATACTCCTGTGTTGTAAGCTGAAGCAATGCTTCTGGTTTCTACAATGTCCCTTGTCATAGCGGTGCTGATGCTGCTTTGACATGTGCAGTCAAGGTGTACTGATGCTACCTTGGTGTTTGCAGTGGAAACATTACTGATGCTTTGGTGTATGCAGTTGCAGCATTGCTAATGCCGAAGTGGAGTCTACAGTTGGAGTAGTGTGAAAACTGCCATTGTGTATGTTGTAGGAGTTGTGCTGGTGCTACTAACAGTATGGAATATGTAGTTATAGTGCTGGTGCCGACACAAATAGTGTTCAGTGGTGGAGTAGGTTATGGATATAGTTGGAACCTGTTAGTGCCAATACTGCTGCTATACCAGTATGCTGTTGGATGCCACAATTGGTGGATGTAATGGCAACACTGCTAATGCAACTGCGATGTCTGTGTTGCAGGACCAGTTGACTCACTGGGGCCCAGGCAATGAGGAGGAGATCCTGGCACCCTACCTGTAGCCTGGGGCAGAGCGGGGGTGGGGTGGGGCCAGGAGGGGCCCTTGTAGGCAATGTGACCCCCCACCCCTGAAGTCTGCCAGAAGGAGGGGCAGGATGACTGTATGGCAGATCCTAGTTTTGACCCCAAATCCTGCACTTCTTCCCATTCCCAATTTATCCTGTCTTTTCCTCCCCAAGTCCACTCCTGCTCCAAAGTCTACTGCATTTTTCTTTCCTTCATTAGCTCTGTCCTTTGGTTCTCACTCCATTCCTCCTTTCACACTCCACCTCAACCCCTTGACTCGATGCCTTTCCCCCCATGCTCTTTCCCTGCCTGCTTTCAGTGGGAGAGTGAGCGTCACTTCCCTCCACTCCAGAAAGAGTTGGACGCCACTAGAAGAGCTGGTGCATGTGGTCTGATGGACAGGCTGCTGATCGGTCTGTCCGCATCACCTGTAGACATGTACCTTTTTTTTTGTCCTGACCATATACACTAAGTACAGGTTGGGGAGAGAATGGAGCAGTCTTACCAAATGGATAGTAGGCAGCATGGCTTTGCAGATAAATATTTTGTTCTTTTCTGCCTGAATGGAGTTTGTCTGTACTCTGTGTTCATCAGGCAAGAGCCCACCTTGGAAGTGAAACCACTGAGATCTCAAAGGGTAATGTAGCACGTCATGTGGCTGGCCATATCAGCTGATGTCTCAACTTCCCGTAATCGGTAAAGCTTACCTGCCAGGAAGGATAACAAATGCAAGGTATTGACGGAAAGACTGGACATGGTTTTCAGCAGAGATGTAATACATTCCATGTAAAATGTGGGAAATAGCTAAATGCTTGAACATAAAACTCATTGTTCATCTTTACCAGCAAATGAATTTCTGAATGCCCCAAGATTAATCTTGTGTGGTAGTTGTGAATTTTTTTAATATTTTTTTTTTGTGTTGTGAAATTAGGAAATTATTGGGCCAAGACCTATAGAATTAACTTTGGATTTAAAGGGGGCAAGCTCTTTTTAATTTCATAACAGATAAACTTGCTGCCAAGTTGACATGGGAAATGAGGATACATGTAGAAGTTGGTGCTATGACTACAGTGGTGAGGTGTGGGTGAAGCTGTATTTTCACTACACAGAGAATTATTGTCATGTGAACTGTATGATCACTTGGGCTTCTTCAAACTTGTCAGTTTTAGCCATTGACAATGTAATTGCAGCGCTTATTGTTTTCTTTGTTGAAACCATTTGGATGCTCACAGAGTGCCACATGCATGCACACTGACCCATATGCATGGGTTTGCACGAGTGAGGCCGACTTCAAGCCAAGAATGGGTTATTCATGGTGGGAAGCATCTTCATTGATTAAATGCATCTGTAGCAACAAGACACACATCTTCAGTATTAGCAGTGCCTAAGGGGATGTTTTCCCCTTTACTCTCTCCCGACTTGAGTATGGTGTTGCCATGTATTAGATGATATATGGCTTTTTTGGGGGGGTAAATATTTTAGTATGCATATGCAGTTAATGATTTATTTTCTTTCCCTCAGCTTGATATTTTTTTTAAGCCCCTACATGCAGTGCACTCATTACACGAAGCATGCTTTGTAGCCTCATTACAGTGTACATGAACTTGTTTTGCTGCTGTGCTTGTACTCCAAGAAAGGAGGATGGGCTGTTTTGAGTGTCTGCAGTCACAATTTAATTCCATTTTGATTGTATTATGTGAAAATAGGACCTCTCCTTATCTTGGTTAATTGTGATCAAGGAGATTTCTGGTGTTGGTTGTCAATCAGGCTTTGGTGACGTTTGCATTGGCTTGCCAGTCACTTGGGAGAGTGCCTTTCTGTGCCAGCCCATACGTCCTAGTTCCATGCTGACTGCTTCAGTCCCTTTCATCACTGGAAGCTGGTCAAGTCTGTCCAAGCTCTCCCAAGAGCTCAAGGCAAGTCTGTCAGTGCCCCATCATAAGATGCTTTCCACTGACCTGCTCAGTGGTGTGTGGAGAATGCATGCAGGAGCCCAGACTGAGTCGCTAGGAACAAGTGAATGAGATCAGAGTTCATGGGTCAGTGAACTCTACGTCCAGAATTCCCATCCTTTTCATTTGCCTTGGTTTGTTTTTTTCAATAGGGGTTTTCAATGCTGCCTGTATAACCCTTTGCCCTCATGGATTTGTTTGCAACTCATGTGTCCTTATCAGTGAATGATTTTCCCCAAGTTGTCAAGAAACCTGTGAAATGTTGCATCCAGTTTCATGAGAGCTGGTCAGACTTGTTCCACTCATGCAGCAGCAGCTGTTCTTGAAATCAATAAAATGGAGTAAAATATTCACTGGTGTCTTTTCTTTACCCAAGATGACGGTCAAAAAGTGCTTGTACAAGGAAACCCAGGCTGCTCTCAACCAACAGTGCCTATGGCTCTATGACCACGAGTTCCTGCAGAGGGGTGTGGCACAGCAGCTGCCAATTGCACGGATTTCATGCCTGAATAAGCAAAAAAGAGTTGATGTTTGCCGAAAGGGCAGTTCCTATCATTTGTTACATGGCTTTGCATGTGCACGACAGTTACCGTACAAGAACTACATTAAATGATTTGTTAAACTTGTCAGAATATCTACATTTGATTGAGCAGTTGTACATGAAATCCCTGAGTCAACTTGGAAAGAGTCTTAACATGTAGATAGATGTCTTCTGGGAAGTATTGACAATGCTGGAAGCTGGCCACTATCAGTCCTGCCATTTGGGATACAATTACAAATAATGTAAAAAACCGGACTCCAGGGGTTGGGTGAGATGAGACCCCCACGTCTCGCTATGCCATTTGTAAGAAGCAAATAAATAGGGACATTAGGCTTGTTCAGGAGTACGAAGCATTGCATGAGTGCTTCATGTTGGCAATTGAGCACTCTTTGCCTCTCATGAACCCTACAGATTTGAGTGCAGTGCTTGTTAAAGGGAGGTAAATCTTCTGTGTTGCTAAATGCTAAAGAAAGTGTTTTCTTTGCCACAGACATCGTTTATGCACATTTAAATGTATTCTGCATGAGTAAAGTCCACTACTGCGTCATCCTTAAGGCAAGACACTACTAGGAAGCATGACATTTTAAAATATGTTTATTGAAATTTTTTTGTTTCATTGGCATGAAAGAACTCATAACAGTAAATCAAAACGTCAAAGTTTGACAGTAATTAGAATTATGGGTAATCCAAAATGGCCGCCTAACATGCAAAAATATGCAAATTTCTGTATCTTTTAAAATTTCTATAACTTCTTAACTACTTGATATTTCTTGAAAATTCTTTTTGCATTAAAATTGTACACTCTTTATCTTTAAATGTACAGAAGATTATGTTTGTAATGCAAAAAGTAAAAAAAATGTACTTATTGCTTCCACATCAATATCCGAATTGCAGATAAAGTAGGTTCAACATCAAAGAAAAAAAATCATTTCTGGCCAAATAATCAGTTCACAGCAAAAAGTGTCTGTATGTTCATAAATTATTATACATGTAACATACCTGGAAAATTACAAGTCATCATCATCATCCTGTGATGAGTTTTAGTAATTAATTGATTTGAACTCTATGAAAAAAACACATTTTGAGAAAATGGCAAAAACAACTTTTAGTCATGCATAAGTCCTTCTAAAACTATCCATCATGGCTAAAACTTGTTTCATTTATTCATACATTCATCCAGCAGGACTACACATGCTAAAAAATGAAACTGAACTTACAGTTTCCAGTTTTTAGTGTTTTTGTGCAGTGAGTCAGTCCCCAGTACAACAAAATGCAGGGATGGAAAAGTTCATGCTCAAGAGGAAAGGATCAGCCCTACTACTACACAGGAAATGCCAAGGTCAATAAAGGCAACTTCAGAGAGACACATGCTGTGAATGAGTCAACAACAAGTCAGTTTGCCATTCCAGCACCATAGGTTTCCCCTTCTTCTTCCTCCTGAAGCCTCCTCTTCTGATGCCTTGAGTTGAAGGCATGAAGCCACATAGTGTAGGCGCTGTTGCTATGCCTGAACAGAGGCTGACACATAAACTTTCTTCATTCTTCTGGCATCACAGGCTCCACATTTCAAGCAAAGTTTGCTGGCTAAGCCATTGTTTTTATCGTATAGTATGCTGAAGGTGAGACCAGACCGAAAACAGTTCGGGCAAAGAACATCGTTCATTAGTTCACTCAGCTGATCTAAGTCAAGTGCACGTTGACCCACTTATGATCGGTTTCAATCGGCTGCTTCGCTTCTGCCTGCATCATCTGTATCTTCCTCCTTGATGCCGATGTGTTTGAAGTTTCTTCCGGAATCGAGGCAGTTGAGATGGAGGGACGAGGAGGCAGCGATCGCGATGGCACTGTCAACGCAGGCGTTGACGAAGTAGAACTAGACTTTCGACCTTGACCGCGAAGTATTTTCGAGGTGCGTGCAGCCGAAAGCTGCTCTCTTCGCCCACTATTTTTCGGTCGCGGCATAATGTTGAGTTTATTCACTCATGGGCATTCTCTAATTGTTTGATTGAAGTCGAATTTATTCGATTTGGTGCAAAACATAAACTAACTGAGAGAATTAGCGTTGAAGCGGCAGCCATGTTTACAATGCATTGTGGGCCAGGGAATCCTCGCTTTTGAGTCTCTGATTGGTTGAAACAAGTGGAATTCCCTCTCTAAGCTCAATGATTGGCTAGTGAGTTTCCAAACAACCCTGTGTACGCTGTTTGAAATCATCAACTAAAAATAGACCACTATAGTTGGCGGAGTTATTTCCCTTGCTGTGCTCGATCGAAAAGACGAGCTTTCCAACGGTACCGGGCGTGAACCTCTTCGTAGAATAGATCGAAAGTTACAAATTTTCCAAAAGTCATAAAATACGATGCATCAATGACGTTTTTAACGTTTTTTACGAGGAGTGATGTTTTTCAAAGCCATTTTATTCAACTAATTATCGAATGACAGGTCGAAAAAAACACGTGGGGGCATTTGCAAGTGTTTGAACTACTCAAAACTGATGTTATCTAAAAACCAACCAGATATGAAATTTTCCCAACTTTTCGACCCGTGTCTTGCCTTAATGCCATTACTTGCAAGTACAGAGTGCTTAGGGCAAATAAAGCCCATTCCAGTCCCAAAATGTTTCTGAGGGGTACGGGATCGAAGACTCCATTTTGAAAATAATGTGAATCGCCTCGGATGCGTGCTTTTCTGTGATGCGCAGCTCCGAGTGAATCATGCCCCAAAATTGCTGTTCAGGAGTGAAACGTGCAGCCCTGTGCAACGCTGTGCCACCTGAAAAAGCCTTTAGTGATGGTACTCCAATAGATTTTCTTGATAAATAACCTATCATAGCTTACAAAGGCTGATAGACTGTAAAACTCCATCCTACCAACAAAATCTGCAGTAAATATTTGCATTTATTTGACAAACTTGCATGCAAATAATTAGATTGTCACAACTGTTTGCACCTAGCAGTTTCACACGCATTCCAATGCAACTTAGCAGTTGCACACATTTGAATGCACCTTGGCAGTTACACATATTCCAATGCAACTTGGCAGTTACAAATATTTCTGCGCTATTCCAATGCACTTAGCAGTTTCACACACATATTCCAATGCAACTTGGCAGTTACACATATTCCAAGTTGCACATATGCCAATGCAACTTGGCAGTGACACACATTCCAATGCACCTAGCAGTTTCACACACATATTCCAATGCAACTTGGCAGTGACACACATTCCAATGCACCTAGCAGTTTCACACATATTCCAATGCAACTTGGCAGTTACACACTCATATCCCTGCACATATCCCAATGCACCCAGCAGTTTCACACTTGTTTTCCAATGCAACTTGGCAGTTACACACTCATTCACAAGGGATCTTCCAAAACCCTACAGGATGATTTCCATGAGTTCTGCATGTAATTCATCAGTGATGAAATAAAGGTCAACAAAACCGGCATTTCCAGATACAGTCCTGTAGTGTAACACAAGATGATGAGTGCATGCTACTCTGTCGTTTTTACAATAGGGCTGACCACAATCATGGCACGTAATTTGTGATAAATGTTTGACTCCAATATTGTAATTGACTACTACATACTTGTGCTCCACTTCACTGTCAAGCTGAGATCAATACAATCAAGTGCATTTTCTCCTCAAATATATTCTTGTTTAACAACTTTACAATTATCAAAGACATATTACAACATGGAAAATTGTTACTAGATTCACAGAATGAAATTTCAAACAAGAAGATTAATGTAGTGAATGATTTTTAAAATGGATGCTTTCAAAGGATGAAAGGCAATGCAATGAAAAGTGACAGAAAATGAAAAGGGCAAAACCGCCTCAGTGACCGCTGGTCAGCTGGAGAAGGAAGGGACGGATAGCTTCAATGGAGAGGGCTTCACCCTTGGCAAAGACCTGCCCAAGTCCAGTGGCTGTCTGTCCATGCTGCATCTCAGCTTGTCTCTCCATTGCCCCACACAATGACAGGAACCTGGAGCAGCAGACAAAGACACTTAGCACCTACACAGGAATGTGCTAGTCAGATGCTCACTACACCCAGTGGAATGGGCAACAACAGCACATGCCCTCAGCACATCAACAGGAACCCCCCCAAAAATCTCTCTCTCTCTCTCTCTCTCTCTCTCTCTCTCTCTCTCTCTCTCTCTCTCTCTCTCTCTTTCTTTCCCTCCCTCCCTCCCTCCCTCCCTCCCTCCCTCCCTCCCTCCCTCCCTCCCCTCTCTCTCTCTCTCTCTCTCTCTCTCTCTCTCTCTCTCTCTCTCTCTCTCTCTCTCTCTCTCTCTCTCTCTCTCTCTCTCTCTCTCTCTCTCTCTCTCTCTCTCTCTCTAACAGTAAGTTTCATTTTTGTAACTGAATATGGCCTTTTACAGCCTACAAAGGCTGATGGGCTTTTCAGTATTAATTGTCTGTTCATTCATCTATCCATCTGTTCTCAGCACAGAAATCATCTGTCTGTCTTCAACACAAAAATATACTTCAAAGGATTCAGACCCCTGGACAGAATAAGAACAGAAACATGTTAGAAGATAGATTGGCAGATGGTAAAAAAACAGGAACAAGTAATTACTAATGTAATGCCGCTTCATAGAAGGTGAAACCTGCAACACTGAACGGATGGATACTTGCACTGAACAGATACTTGCACTGAACAGATACTTGCACTGAACAGATACTTGCACTGAACAGATACTTGCACTGAACAGATACTTGCACTGAACAGATACTTGCACTGAACAGATACTTGCACTGAACAGATACTTGCACTGAACAGATACTTGCACTGAACAGATACTTGCACTGAACAGATACTTGCACTGAACAGATACTTGCACTGAACAGATACTTGCACTGAACAGATACTTGCACTGAACAGATACTTGCACTGAACAGATACTTGCACTGAACAGATACTTGCACTGAACAGATACTTGCACTGAACAGATACTTGCACTGAACAGATACTTGCACTGAACAGATACTTGCACTGAACAGATACTTGCACTGAACAGATACTTGCACTGAACAGATACTTGCACTGAACAGATACTTGCACTGAACAGATACTTGCACTGAACAGATACTTGCACTGAACAGATACTTGCACTGAACAGATACTTGCACTGAACAGATACTTACATACACAGAAACACTCGACTGTTCCTGTGACTAGTCCTCCCAAATTGTGTTCATGCAAAACCTTTAACAATATTCAATAATCATATCACAAAGGCACCAAATTCCTTTCAAAACAGAACTAAAATTATCATAAAATGTATGTGCAGTGGTTGACGTTAATGCCTGTTTCAATATGTGTGCACTCAAAACAGGCATGTAGAAAAAATAGTTTTTAAACAGTACAGATATTACTCTGTGAGCAACTCAAATTTACAGAGAACTGGTCATTTCATTGGCTTCTAGCTCCATGGAATCCCCTCAAAGGTCAATGAAAATGCACTGTACACGTAGAAGAGTCTCCTGTTTACAGTGATGCCATACTCACTGAATAGATTCCCTGGCAAGTAAGGTAGAATCAGGGTAATGACAAGGTGGGCTCAGTCATTCTCAACCAGACGCCCTTTTTTTCTCACAAAAAGATTTTTTTAACCATTTACAAGTGGATGTTAATCGTGAAACTCACAAGTATATGCAGTGTTGGTCCAGCTCTCTGAATTAAGTAAAATATTAATATTGCTGAAGTACCCCTCAGTGCAAATCAATTTGACCAAAACGTCCAATCAACTCATATTGAGATGACTGGTTATATATGAAAATCCTCCCAAACAACCTACTACAATAAACAGCACCCGAGTAATCAAGTCAGCCAGATCACAAGTCTAAGTAAACAACACAAGTCTGAGCAAACACAACTCTGAGCAAACAACACAAGTCTAAGTAAACAACACAAGTCTGAGCAAACAACACAAGTCTGAGTAAACAACACAAGTCTGAGCAAACAACACAAGTCTGAGTAAACAACACAAGTCTAAGTAAACAACACAAGTCTGAGCAAACAACACAAGTCTGAGTAAACAACACAAGTCTGAGTAAACAACACAAGTCTGAGTAAACAACACAACGCTAAGCCATCAACACAACTCTGAGCAAACAACACACCTCTAAGCAAACAACACAAGTCTGAGCAAACAACACAACTCTAAGCAAACAACACAACTCTGAGCAAACAACACAACTCTAAGCAATCAACACAAGTCTGAGCAAACAACACAACTCTAAGCAATCAACACAAGTCTGAGCAAACAACACAACTCTAAGCAATCAACACAAGTCTGAGGAAACAACACAACTCTGAGCAAACAACACAACTCTGAGGAAATAACACAACTGTGAGTAAAACAACACAAGTGTGAGGAAACAACACAACTGTGAGCAAACAACACAAGTCTGAGCAAACAACACAACTCTAAGCAAACAACACAACTCTGAGGATACAACTCTGAGCAAACAACATAACTCTGAGGAAACAACACAACTGTGAGCAAACAACACAAATCTGAGCAAACAACAAAAGTCTGAGCAAACAACACAACTCTAAGCAAACAACACAAGTCTGAGGAAACAACACAACTCTGAGCAAACAACACAACTCTGAGCAAACAACAAAAGTCTGAGTAAACAACACAACTCTGAGTAAACAACACAACTCTGAGTAAACAACAAAATGGAGTACACACAAAACACAGGTCTGAATAATACAAGTCTGAGGAAGTCGCAGCTCTAATCACTATTACTGAATCCAGCGGGAAGGCTGTGCTACTGGGCCTATCTACAAGGAAGAAGAAACAAACCTACCTTTCCCAAGAAGGCACCAGAGAGAACATATCCTTGGAATAGTCTGCAAGAACTCCATGCTGAAAAAAGACAAGCCATATTCACTGCAAAAAGTCTCATGCTGGGAAAATCCACAAGAATCTTACCGAGAAGCAGATCTGAAAGTTGCATAGAAGGCGATTTATTCAGATGGATTTTTTTTTCCTTTTTTCTTTATCAAAACACTATGGTCATCTTCAAATGTGTCAAGCCAGGAGTAGAAAATCACAACAGTTCAGTTCAAGATGTTTCTCATTACTGATTCAGTGTAAGCCTTCCCGACAAAAGTGCAACAAAAATAAATTAAGTCAATCCTAACACATCACATGCAATCCTCTAGTGAGACCAGAGGTGTACTTTGTTTCCAAAGGTTGAAAAAATGTTCATAGATGAGCGCTCGCAGCGAGCACTGGTGAAGCCCAAAGCTTTTCTCCTCAATGAATCTGTCCATGCAGGTGCTCGACATGAATGCTCATTTATGAACACAATTTTTTTAAAAATTAAAAACGAAACATGCCTCAGTTTAATTGCCTTTGAATGACTTTGCTAACCTGTCCTAGGTAACCCACTACATTAGTAGAGGCCACCCTATGCCATGTGACGTAGAGAACATGAGAACATGGGGCAAGAAAGAGTGAGTTAAAACTGCTTGGCTGGAAGGAGGTGGTTGGGGGTGGGGGTGGGGGTGGGGGTGGGTGGGGGGGGGGGGGGGGAGGAGGGGAAGGAATAAGTCAGGAGTAGTGACACAGGAAAAGATACCTGGGTCCGAGAACTGGGCACAGATAAGAACTGGGGCTGGAGATTAAGAAAAGCTCACCCTACCTACACTCGGTGAAAACTATGTGTACTTGACTAAGGAGACTGGAAAAAAAAAACTGAAACATGATGGATAGAGAAATGAAGAGAGGAAGACACAAGGCAAGGAAATTAGCTGAGCTTTCAGGACCAAGGAGGGGATGGGAAAGGAAGGAGAGGCAAAGAGAGAGAGAGAGACACAGAGAGAGAGAGAGAAGCAGGAGAGAATGAATGAATAAACAGATTTTACAGCTTGTCAGCCTTAGTAGGTTATATACAGCCATTGATCACAAAAATCACTAGAGCAAGTCAAGATTTACCTATTCATTCACCTATTATAAATGGCATAGGGAAACATGGTGAGCCAATTCTTACCCCCAAACCCACAGGGGGTAGGTGTGCAGAGAAGAAAAGGAAGAGATGAAATGAAGAGACAGGAGAGAAAGCTGTGGAACTACATGGGTCACAATTACAGAGCGAGAGGATGAAAAGGTAGACTAAAGTTAGAGGTTGAGACACCCTGGACACGGAGAAGAAGACAGAAGAAAGAAGCAGGAGTATGAGGAAAAACACAGAGAGATAGAAGGGGAAAGGAGATGCGTGGGTTATGGGGAAGAGGGAGAAGTAGAGAGAGGAGGAAAACTAAAGAGGGGCAGAGGCATAAGGGCCAGGGAGATGATGGGGAGGAGCAGGGGACAGCATGGCAGGAGAGGGGGGCTACCTGGGCCATGCTGGAGAGCGCAAGGTACAGGAGGCAGGGGCTGTGGGCACTGCCACTCCGACACTGCTGCTGAGTCAGCTCCAGGGCAGAGCGCCAGGCCCGGTGCTGCAGAAGGAAGTTGACTGCCCTCACCTCGGCCTGGCTCTCACTGCTGTGGCACGGCAATTGAAAAGGTCATTATCTCACACTGCAGCCTGTACAAGTATCTGGAATCAGCTGATGCACTAATTGGTTAAAGTTCTCAAGACAAGTGTCTTTGTTACAGGTACATGTGACAAATATCACAGTCACTGTTGTTGTTACCATTATCATCATCAATATACCCATCCCAAACCCCCACCCATCACCAACTACCTGCAGCTCTCTACTATCCATCACTACCAACATCATCATCATTGATGTCGTCATTGATGCAGTTTATTGTAGTTTTGCCCAAATGTGCAATTGTATTCATCATCATCATTTTCTTCTTCTTTATCATCTTCATCTTCCTCATTTTGTATATTATTGTCATTGATGTTATCAATGTGGCAGTGCTACCAATTTCCCCCATCCACCTGTACATTTTAAACTCTTTTTTCCTCCTCCTGCTCCTCATCTGCCGCCTCCGCCCCCGCCCCTGCCGCCACCTCCTCCTCCAATGCTGTCATTGATGTAATCAATGTGGC
>JAWQFJ010001496.1:68351-83351 GCA_034096865.1 Theodoxus fluviatilis | reverse complement strand
TGTTCAACAGTCCAAATGAAATTCTTTTCATTCATTACTTTTCCTTTCTCTCTGGCTCAATTTCTGCTTGCACATTTGCACATTAGTGATTGTCCATTTGTCCTTGTGTGTGTGCGTGCATGTTTGTGTGTGTTTGCATGTGTATGTTTTGTGTGTATGTCTTTGTATGTCTGTCCGTCCATCTGTCCTTGTGTGTGTGTGTGTGTGTGTGTGTGTGTGTGTGTGTGTGTGTGTGTGTGTGTGTGTGCATGTTTGTGCATGTGTGCATTTGCATATATGTGTGTCTGTTTGTATGTGTGTCTGTCTTTGAATGTCTGTCTGTCCATCTCTCAGAACCTGAAAATAAGGGGGGGGGGGGGGGGAGTTTTGAAATTATAGTTATGGTAACCCGAGCAACAGTATTTTTTTCTGCTGAACTACTTGCTGTCCCCTCCTCCCTGCACTCGGGGGATCCACTACATGTTTAAAAAAGCATTTTCAGTGGTCTGGTTTATGTTGAATATGGCCTCTTTTTAAAATAAACAAAAAACCCTCTGGCTGACTAACCAATCTTTTTTTTTCCATGTGGCCTTAACAACAACTTTTTCTTCTTTTTTTTTGGGTGTGTGTGTGTGTGTGTGTGTGTGTGTGTGTGGCTTACTTACATAACATTTGAAAACATAACTACTGTCATATTATCATGCATAAGGGAAGTAACCGCTACTGCATTGTTACGAAGCCATTTAGTAAAGTTCGCTCCCTTGACCATGAGCTGGTTTGCGCATGCGTATGAATAAAGAAGTTCCTCAACCGCCTACTCCGAAGTACTGTTGACTGTTCAACGTTCTATCAGTTTTCCCTTGTCACGCTCTTCCACTTGAGCCACACTGACAACAGACCACAAAACATGGTGTCAGAGATCCTTTGAACAAAAAGGGAAACCAGGATTCAGCTGAACGAACATTTGAAAGCAAAATAACTTGATTGAAAATTTCAGTGCGTCACAATGTTCAAACCGCCGCAGCCATTCGCAGTTCATGAGCCTTCTGCATGGCCAGCTTGGTTGGCGAGATTTGATCGTTTCAGGCTTGCATCAAAGCTGAGTAAAGAGAGTGGCGAGATTCAAGTTAGTAGTTTGCTGTACTCTATGGGTCCGGATGCTGATAAGATTTTCGCACAGTTTGAGTTGTCTTTAGACTTAGACTTAGTCCTCTTCGCTCCGGTCGGAGCATAGGGCCTTCACTGCAAGTCTCCACCTCTGTCGGTCTTGGGCTGCCCTCTTTGCCTCTCCCCATGTCATCCGGACTGTCCTCAGCTCTGCCTGTAGGGTTCTTTTCCAGGTCAGTGCTGGTCGACCACGCTTCCGTTTACCCTGAGGGTTCCAGTCCAAGGCGTGGCGTGGAATGCAAGCATCGTTTCTGCGCAGGGTGTGCCCAATCCACTTCCATTTTCTTCTTTGGATGAGTTGTCTGACGATGATCAAAATGACTATGACAAAGTGAAGAAGAAATTTGATGAACATTTCATACCAAAGGGAGTCCCGTGCGAACTTCACCGACGACCCGACGGTGTGGAACGCGAGGCGGGAAGGGAGATCCTGCACAAGGGATCAGAAATGACATCAAAAGAAATGAGAGTCAACGCAAGCCATAAATTCCACTGTGAAGAACATAAAAAGAAATAGAAATTTGCATGAAGTGATCCAAAGAACATGCGGGGAAACTAGCCATGAGGAAGTAGGAAAAGTGTCCCGGCATAGGCCAGACAAGAAAATGCCAACAAATGTGGGAAAATGTCACATTTGCACAAAATGTGGCAGAGTCTATATAGTCCAAGACACAGAAAACGGATGAAGTTACTGTTTCAAGAGTGTCCAGGAAGCCAGGAAAGAGAGCTTGAAAACCAGAAAAAAAAAATGCCAGTAGCAGAATGCCAGAAAAAGAGCCTGCGAGAGAAGCCTCGACGCGCTGAGAAAGAATAACTTTCATAAGGAAGGCCGTCGAGTCGCAATGAAATACCATGGAGAGTGAATTTGAGATCATCTCAACAACGAACAACGTTGTGGCGACACCCCCCGAATGCATTGACCCCGAATATAAATCCATGGAATAGCCCTGGGATTCAGAATATACATATCGAAACTTTTCCACTTCAATAAGAACACACCCATGGGCAGAGGATCACCCCATAGGATCGTTTAAATGTGCCATGTGAGAAAAACTAATTTTAGTTATTCAACGACTAAAAATACCTCCACAACCGTTCACCGTATAATTAGTCAACCATCATTGGTATGGGCGACACTCCATCATTGAATCGCAAGTTGTGTAAACTTCTCCCACAGTTTATATTATAAACGGCGGCAGAGGGCCCTGTTCCACCACTAAGCACTACAACCGGTAGATGCAAACCATGTGTTGTTGTCCCACCCCCCGGTCTTTGTCTCGTATAAATTAGTGTGGGCGTACCCCGCGTCGTCTTAGTTAATACCTCTACTGGAGTTTGACTCAGTAATAAGGAGGTTCACAAATACGTAACAATCCTCGTGTCCCCTTCGCCCCATGACAGAGACTTTCGCGAATCTTTGGGATGCCCGGTAGTATTTCTGTGTAAACACTTCGTCGTCAGACACAAACGCAGGCCGCTGTTCCAATCTTCATGACATCTGTCGTACCCCACACTCAGCCTGTCTCGTCTTACACTTGTGGTGGAGAGTGAACTAGAAGATGGTGTCTAAGGGAGAGCACCCTACCAAACACCCACGGGCCCACAAACAACAGCACCCCCCACAGCCACCGATCCACACCGAACAACCAGAACACAACCAGCACACACCCAAACGGTAGAGTCTACACATAAAGCCCCATGTCGTCTCGTTACACTTCCTCCGACAAGCAAGCATTTCTCTCTGCGGAACACCTTCTACTACAAGATCAAGGGTTCCTGTCTCCATCTCCTAGACTTTCATGACGTTCTCGAAGACAGAATAAGCAGCCCTCTGGACACAAGGAGCGACTTCTCCAACAACACCTAACTCACAGCACGTCTCCATCATTACACTTCTAAAACACAAACAACCTGAACACAGAGCAGCCTCTACAGCCTTATCTCTACTGGGAAGCATCCTTTCTCGTCATGACACTATCTCAGACAAAGACCTCCTGTCATCGTCTTACACTGTTCTCTGTGGACATCATCGCTTTGCCTCATCAATGACGGATACTTCTTCAAATATGACAAAGCAGCCCTGTCTCTCGTTTGGACCAACTTTCTTCCTCAACAATCCGCCGTTTAACTTCTCACAAATCCCAGACCTTTGACACTACTTCTCTACAGGAAAGAAGTCAGGCCTCTTACCAGACTTCTCAGTAACGAAGCAACCTGTTCTCATCGGTTGACCACGTTCTCTCACAAAAAGCTCTTGCCTCTTGACAAAAACTTCTCGACACACCCGAAAAGGAGCAGCCTTTCATCTCTTACCCCGGTCTTCTCTGACAAGTCCGAGCCTCTTACGACTTCTCAGCGGAAAACAGAATAGCCGCCTTTCTCTCTTGAACACTTCTGCGCCAACCCATAACGTCAGCACTCCGTGTTCTCTCTTGAAAAACAACCAACGGGACTTCTCGAACAGCTTAGAAAAATCAGCCCCTGTCTCGTCTTACCCCTTATCCACAAGCATCCCACTGACCTACTTCTCCACAAATACGCTATCATCCTTTCTCTCTTACACCTTCTCTACTCCTCCCCCCTTGTTCCTCGTCTTACCCTTCTGTAGGAGGGGGTATAGGAGTCTCACAAGCAGCCTGTCTCTCTGACACTTCTCACAAGCAGCCTGTCTCTCTGACACTTCTCACAAGCAGCCTGTCTCTCTGACACTTCTCACAAGCAGCCTGTCTCTCTGACACTTCTCACAAGCAGCCTGTCTCTCTGACACTTCTCACAAGCAGCCTGTCTCTCTGACACTTCTCACAAGCAGCCTGTCTCTCTGACACTTCTCACAAGCAGCCTGTCTCTCTGACACTTCTCACAAGCAGCCTGTCTCTCTGACACTTCTCACAAGCAGCCTGTCTCTCTGACACTTCTCACAAGCAGCCTGTCTCTCTGACACTTCTCACAAGCAGCCTGTCTCTCTGACACTTCTCACAAGCAGCCTGTCTCTCTGACACTTCTCACAAGCAGCCTGTCTCTCTGACACTTCTCACAAGCAGCCTGTCTCTCTGACACTTCTCACAAGCAGCCTGTCTCTCTGACACTTCTCACAAGCAGCCTGTCTCTCTGACACTTCTCACAAGCAGCCTGTCTCTCTGACACTTCTCACAAGCAGCCTGTCTCTCTGACACTTCTCACAAGCAGCCTGTCTCTCTGACACTTCTCACAAGCAGCCTGTCTCTCTGACACTTCTCACAAGCAGCCTGTCTCTCTGACACTTCTCACAAGCAGCCTGTCTCTCTGACACTTCTCACAAGCAGCCTGTCTCTCTGACACTTCTCACAAGCAGCCTGTCTCTCTGACACTTCTCACAAGCAGCCTGTCTCTCTGACACTTCTCACAAGCAGCCTGTCTCTCTGACACTTCTCACAAGCAGCCTGTCTCTCTGACACTTCTCACAAGCAGCCTGTCTCTCTGACACTTCTCACAAGCAGCCTGTCTCTCTGACACTTCTCACAAGCAGCCTGTCTCTCTGACACTTCTCACAAGCAGCCTGTCTCTCTGACACTTCTCACAAGCAGCCTGTCTCTCTGACACTTCTCACAAGCAGCCTGTCTCTCTGACACTTCTCACAAGCAGCCTGTCTCTCTGACACTTCTCACAAGCAGCCTGTCTCTCTGACACTTCTCACAAGCAGCCTGTCTCTCTGACACTTCTCACAAGCAGCCTCTGACACTTCTCACAAGCAGCCTCTGACACTTCTCACAAGCAGCCTGTCTCTCTGACACTTCTCACAAGCAGCCTGTCTCTCTGACACTTCTCACAAGCAGCCTGTCTCTCTGACACTTCTCACAAGCAGCCTGTCTCTCTGACACTTCTCACAAGCAGCCTGTCTCTCTGACACTTCTCACAAGCAGCCTGTCTCTCTGACACTTCTCACAAGCAGCCTGTCTCTCTGACACTTCTCACAAGCAGCCTGTCTCTCTGACACTTCTCACAAGCAGCCTGTCTCTCTGACACTTCTCACAAGCAGCCTGTCTCTCTGACACTTCTCACAAGCAGCCTGTCTCTCTGACACTTCTCACAAGCAGCCTGTCTCTCTGACACTTCTCACAAGCAGCCTGTCTCTCTGACACTTCTCACAAGCAGCCTGTCTCTCTGACACTTCTCACAAGCAGCCTGTCTCTCTGACACTTCTCACAAGCAGCCTGTCTCTCTGACACTTCTCACAAGCAGCCTGTCTCTCTGACACTTCTCACAAGCAGCCTGTCTCTCTGACACTTCTCACAAGCAGCCTGTCTCTCTGACACTTCTCACAAGCAGCCTGTCTCTCTGACACTTCTCACAAGCAGCCTGTCTCTCTGACACTTCTCACAAGCAGCCTGTCTCTCTGACACTTCTCACAAGCAGCCTGTCTCTCTGACACTTCTCACAAGCAGCCTGTCTCTCTGACACTTCTCACAAGCAGCCTGTCTCTCTGACACTTCTCACAAGCAGCCTGTCTCTCTGACACTTCTCACAAGCAGCCTGTCTCTCTGACACTTCTCACAAGCAGCCTGTCTCTCTGACACTTCTCACAAGCAGCCGTCCTCTGACACTTCTCACAAGCAGCCTGTCTCTCTGACACTTCTCACAAGCAGCCTGTCTCTCTGACACTTCTCACAAGCAGCCTGTCTCTCTGACACTTCTCACAAGCAGCCTGTCTCTCTGACACTTCTCACAAGCAGCCTGTCTCTCTGACACTTCTCACAAGCAGCCTCTGACACTTCTCACAAGCAGCCTGTCTCTCTGACACTTCTCACAAGCAGCCTGTCTCTCTGACACTTCTCACAAGCAGCCTGTCTCTCTGACACTTCTCACAAGCAGCCTGTCTCTCTGACACTTCTCACAAGCAGCCTGTCTCTCTGACACTTCTCACAAGCAGCCTGTCTCTCTGACACTTCTCACAAGCAGCCTGTCTCTGACACTTCTCACAAGCAGCCTCTGACACTTCTCACAAGCAGCCTGTCTCTCTGACACTTCTCACAAGCAGCCTGTCTCTCTGACACTTCTCACAAGCAGCCTGTCTCTCTGACACTTCTCACAAGCAGCCTGTCTCTCTGACACTTCTCACAAGCAGCCTGTCTCTCTGACACTTCTCACAAGCAGCCTGTCTCTCTGACACTTCTCACAAGCAGCCTCTGACACTTCTCACAAGCAGCCTCTGACACTTCTCACAAGCAGCCTGTCTCTCTGACACTTCTCACAAGCAGCCTGTCTCTCTGACACTTCTCACAAGCAGCCTCTGACACTTCTCACAAGCAGCCTGTCTCTCTGACACTTCTCACAAGCAGCCTGTCTCTCTGACACTTCTCACAAGCAGCCTGTCTCTCTGACACTTCTCACAAGCAGCCTGTCTCTCTGACACTTCTCACAAGCAGCCTGTCTCTCTGACACTTCTCACAAGCAGCCTCTGACACTTCTCACAAGCAGCCTGTCTCTCTGACACTTCTCACAAGCAGCCTGTCTCTCTGACACTTCTCACAAGCAGCCTGTCTCTCTGACACTTCTCACAAGCAGCCTGTCTCTCTGACACTTCTCACTAGCAGCCTGTCTCTCTGACACTTCTCACAAGCAGCCTGTCTCTCTGTTCTCACAAGCAGCCTGTCTCTGACACTTCTCACAAGCAGCCTGTCTCTCTGACACTTCTCACAGGCAGCCTGTCTCTCTGACCAGGTCTGGTTCTGGGCTCCATTCATGGCGTTGCTCTGAGATCTGGTCTGATGTTGGCATGGTGTCCTTTTCACCAAGGGTTGTTGTGGTTTTGTCTTCAGGAAAAAAGAAAGAAAAAAATTGAACAGAAGTTTGCTGGTTATTCAAACTCCACCCATGCAGTAAAATGATCATGCATAAAATTTGCATAGTGTTTTATCTTTAAAAACAACCCACCCACCCACCCCCACCCCTCCAAAAAAAAATCACCTACCAACGGGTGATTAAATTTTGATGTGATTTACATGGAGTACTTGTTTATGAAATTATATTTTACTGGTACAGATGGTTAGGTTAGGCCAAATGAAAGGAATAGTAGTGAATACAGTAACATGGTAACATAAAATAGGGCCTGAACTTTAAAAAAGAGATATATGAAAAAATATTTATGAGAGAGGTCAGATTGAACATGTATTATATATATGCAATTTCTCTTTAGCTGAAAAACCAGTTTTTAAAAACTTTAATAGTGGATTCCCTGAGTGCTCATTGGTCAGGGAAAATGGAACAACACACACAGTTCATTGACTGCTGTTATTTTCTTTCCCCTTTTTTCCACACAAAAATTGTCAGTATTTTAGTTTCAATTAATTATAGATCAAAGCTGTTTTTGATTTCAGCTGTTTGTTCATGGGCTGCAGGTCTGTTTCTGGTTGTGTACTGTGAGGTCATCTTAGCTTTTGAACCAGAGGATGGAGGAGTGAAAGAAACTTTTATGAATGAACCCATTGATTTGATGATTAAATTGTCAGTTACAGGTGTGTGTGTGTGTGTGTGTGTGTGTGTGTGTGTGTGTGCATGTGTGTGTGTGTTTGTGTGTGCATGTGTGTGTGTGTGTGTGTACTTGCGTGTGTGCATGTGTGTTTGTATGTGTGCATTTGTGTGTGTGTGTGTGTGTGTGTGTGTGTGTGCATGTGTGTGTGTGCGCACATGTGTTTGTAAGGCATTGGGTGTCATCTGTTAGGAGAAGCAAGCATGACATGTTGCACTCTATCAGTATATATGGAATGAATGATGGCTAGTGCTTGTTTGACAAAGAAGTATGTACCATTTGTTAGATGTAAGATGTATACATGTGCACCGGTGAGTGTGGATGTACATGTGAGCATGTGTGTGTGCATTTGTATGTGTGTGTGTGTGTGTGTGTGTGT
This sequence comes from Theodoxus fluviatilis, assembly GCA_034096865.1. Classification (NCBI taxonomy): domain Eukaryota; kingdom Metazoa; phylum Mollusca; class Gastropoda; order Cycloneritida; family Neritidae; genus Theodoxus; species Theodoxus fluviatilis. The sequence goes on along the minus strand of JAWQFJ010001496.1, from coordinate 75,321 downwards.
GTGTGTGTGTGTGTGTGTGTGTGAGAGAGAGAGAGAGAGAGAGAGAGAGAGAGAGAGAGAGAGAGAGAGAGAGAGAGAGAGAGAGAGAGAGAGAGAGACAGAGAGAGAGAGAGTTTTGCAAACTAAGGGAATCTATGTGATTACTATAATCTCCCTTGGCAGATTTGAGATAATTTGAGATGTAGACTGTAATTGCTGGCAAACGTGCATTTGTTGCATGCAGTGAATTACACTCATTCTGTATATATATATAAGCATGAAGAAAGACAAATTTCATGTTTCCCAATCTCATCCTTTTTTTCTTTCTATCTTTTCCCCCCAAACCTGCGGTTCCTGCTTATCTGGGTGTCAGCTCTGCTTAGGAAGCGTATTTGTCTTCAGTGCCCCTCACTCTCACCAGAAAACAGCTCTGCTTAGGAAGCGTATTTGTCTTCAGTGCCCCTCACTCTCACCAGAAAACAGCTCTGCTTAGGAAGCTATTTGTCTTCAGTGCCCCTCACTCTCACCAGAAAACAGCTCTGCCTAGGAAGCGTATTTGTCTTCAGTGCCCCTCACTCTCACCAGAAAACAGCTCTGCCTAGGAAGCTATTTGTCTTCAGTGCCCCTCACTCTCACCAGAAAACAGCTCTGCCTAGGAAGCTATTTGTCTTCAGTGCCCCTCACTCTCACCAGAAAACAACTTGTGACCTATATCCTGTGCTGTTTTACATGCTTTTGGATTACCTTGGGATGTTGTGTTCCTAGGTTTGCCACTGCACATGTGCATGGCTGCAGATAATGTCAGGTGACAGGTCTCTTTGCAGCTAAAGTCCTCTGAACAAAACATGAAAGACACCTCATTCCGTGCAGGGCAAAACTTCAACAAGAGTCAGTGAAATGTTTGGCTTTGTGCTACATAGGAATTTTTTTAGTTGGAGAGGACAGAAGTGAAAAAGACAACAGGAAACAAATCTTGTCAGTGTGGAAAGGCTTTTGAAGTAAGTGCTTGGTTTTGAGCAAAGAGACTTATAAGTAAGTAAGTACTATGATTTACTTTCCTCCAATTTTGACTGTCTTGGTCTGCAAGCATTTTTTGTACTCTTGCACACTTGCATACACAGACATGGGCACACAAATACTTGTAGATACATGCAAAGACACACACACACACACATACATACACACACACACACACCCTTGTGCACACACACACACACATTTGCACATACACACACACACACACACACGCACGCACATGCACACACACACACACACACACACTCGCACACATACACTCGCACACACAAGCACATGCACACACACTCGCACAAGCACATACATGCACACACACGCAAGCGCATTCACACACACTCACATGCACACACACAAACGCATGTACACACATACATACAGAATGCACTCTTCAATGTCTCGCATTTATTGTCCAGTGGAAATCAGTAGTTGCAATGTTAAGAAGTTTTCTGCCCCAACGCCTAAATCTGCAGATAATCCTGTCCTTGCTATCTTCAACCTGGCAAGGTCCATAGATAAAAAATGTATGACTCATGAAATATTGATGAAAGTTCTTATGGAGAACCTAAACTACATATTGATTTTATCCTAGTCAAACTTTGCAAAGACAGCGTCTCTCTACTGTTGGAGAGAATAGACTTGCTGGAATGTACATGTATGGTTTGAAGAGATCTTTTCATTAACCGCCATGCACTTGTGTACATGGTTTGGAGAGATCTTTTCATTAACTGCCATGCACTTGAATGTGAGAAACTGTACCAGATTTCCTTCTGGAAGGTCTGAAGATATGTTCTGGAAGGCCTGGAAAGTCCAGGCATGTTGCCGGTGTGTGGGGCATTGAGGGCTTGGGCTATTCATTCAGCTCTTATGGCACCGAGTCGGAGCAAGAGGAGCAGTACACATGAGATTTCTAGGATCCTTGAAGTTTGCACCTTGGGTTTTCCTGTGGCTGACTATTGATCAAGAATGCCCTTGGTGCTGAAAGTCTAAAGCAGCCGCACAAGGTGGAGATACTGCTGCAGAAGTTGCAAGAACTAAAATGTATTCAGTCGTATGGATTCCTGTGTCGTTGTCTTTTTGCCGACAGTTTTTCTGTGGATTTTAAAAGTTGGACTTGAAGCTAAATCAAAACAGGTTTTGCTTTATTTGAAATGTTATCATCCAAAGACTATTCTGTATTTAATTTTTTTCTGTTTTTATCCTGGTCAACTCAGGATTATTGGCCTTGAATAAATAAAGTTCAAGTCAGAGGTTTGCTCTTTGTAAAATTTATAAAAAGAATTGCATGATAGAATTGGGTTTGGCATAAAAGGGTTCACTTCCATTAGCTTGTGTCACTTGCTAGTTGTGATCTTAAAAATTAAAAAAATGTTGCGATAGGCACTCCATTGTCATATCTCACCTTAATAAGACCAGAATTTGACATTTTTCTTGTCATACTGGTGTGGTGGGCAAGAGTAACAGACTGAGTAGGGTTGCTAGAAGCAAGTGTACAGTGTGACAAATGGCAAGTCATGTATGGTTCCTACCTATGGACTCTCAACACTCTAGCAGCCTGCCTTGAATTGACATTTCCCACGATGTTTGACATAGGGACAGGAGTGTACTGTCAGATATGACTGTTTTTCCCAGCGATGGACTGCTTGTTCCTGTCATATTGTGATTTGTCATATTGTGTTGGAGTCAATGCTGGCAGGTTTTGATAATGAAATGCAGCTTTGACTTTTGAATGGGAACTACCAGTGCATTGGGTACAAGCAAAGACCTGGCATAACTAGTCAGCACAAAAGTTGTTGCTGACTTTTCCGTGAGGAATTGCCTGATGCTGGAGACTCGCCAGAAATGCCAGTAGGAGGACGAGACCACTCTACTTACATGTGGCATCGTGGAAAAGTGTTCATCCATTTTCACTCCAAGATATGTAGCACATCTTGATGAAGGAGCCTCGACATCCGAAATGGAAATCTGGGTTCCTGAAAGTGACTTAGTGTGTTAAGTTTCAGATGACTGTTCGCCATCCAAGTTTTTACTCCCCCTATGGGCTCAGGGTAAGAAGTAACCCACCACATCTCCCTATGCGATTTGTAAGAGGCGAATAACTAGGGACATCGCGACTTGATTTATGTTTTCTCAATTCTAGTGATTTTCATGCCTTACATAGCCTACAAAAGCTGATAGGCCGTAAAACACCATCCATCCATCCATCCAACCTGGCGTAACTGTCCAACCACCCAGATAGCCACCACTAGTATTTTTCCTGAGAGTGTGCATATTGAGTTTGATGCTTTCAATGTGCCTCTTTTTCTTTTCTCATGTGAGTATTAACACTCTTCCATTTTCAGACCCCCTCCCCCATTTTCTCGAGGATGTAAAGGTAGCTGATGAAAATCAATTGTCAGAATTGTTTTTTATCATTAGGAATCCCCATACTTTTCATCCATATGCCTAATGATTTTCTGTGTAAAATTAAAAAAAACTTTCACCAAGAAACCAAAAACTCAGAACATTTTTTCCCCTTTTAATCAGTCCAATTTGAACAAATTTTAAGGGGATGAATTGAAGAAACTTAATACATACATTCACAAATTTGAGTTTATTTTTCTGACTGAGGTTTATTTACTTGCATGATTATGCCATTTTGTTTTAGCATTGTGATGTCTTTCTCTTCTTGCATAAATTCTGCCCATACTCAGGTATGTCAGGAGCACTACTTTCATGAAAAGAAAATGTTGACACATTTTCTACATTGCATTTGGAGAGAATTCAGTACATCATGCATGCATACTTGTTTGAGAAAGAGAGAGAGAGAGAGAGAGAGAGAGAGAGAGAGAGAGAGAGAGAGAGAGAGAGAGAGAAAGAGAGAGAGAGATTAATTTTATGTGAGATAAATTGTGTGCATACATGTGTGTGTGTGTGTGTGTGTGTGTGTGTGAGTGAGAGAGAGTCAGCGAGAGAGAGCGAGAGAGAGAGAGAGAGAGAGAGAGAGAGAGAGAGAGAGAGAGAGAGAGAGAGAGAGATTTTATGTGAGAGAAAGTGTGTGCATATGTGTGTGTGTGTGTGTGTGTGTGAGAGAGAGAGAGAGAGAGAGAGGGAGAGAGAGAGAGAGAGAGAGAGAGAGAGAGGAGAGAGAGAGAGAGGAGAGAGAGAGAGAGAGAGAGAGAGAGAGAGAGAGAGAGAGAGAGAGCAGTTCTTTCCCACACAGACCCGTGACACACAGACCCACACACACATAGATGCACCCCCCCCACCTCCACCAGAATTAAAAGAGGGAAGGACATTTCTCCTCATGTGTAGGACCAGCTTTGCTCACACTTCCAGTTTGCCATAGATAGCAATCATGGGGAGGCCAGGCTTGATCCTGTGTGGGAGTAGTCTATCTGTGCTGCTTGTCTCTCCATGCAAAATTCCTCTGCCTTGTAGTGCCAGAACTCCCTCCTCCAGATAGCTCTGCCATACATACTGTGCATGATTTCTGCCCACTGGCGCAGTTTTCTTGTTCTATCTTTTGAAGCATGGGAGTGGTTGAGGAAAGAAATGATGACCCAGCAAAATTTTCGCTGCCCCCCCCCCCCCCCCCCCCCCCCGCCCCCCCCGCCACCCCCCCCCCCCCCCCGCCCCCTCCCCCCTCCCCCTTGTTTGTGTGTGTGTGAGTGTTTGTGTGTGTGTGTTTGTGTGTGTGTGTGCATGTGTGCGTGCATGCGTGCATGTGTGCGTGCATGCGTGCATGTGAGTGTGTGTGTGTTTGTGTGTGTGTGTGTGTGTGTGTATGTGTGTGTGTGTGTGTTTGTTTGTATTACCTTATTCTGATAATTTCTGTTTCATTCATTTTTATCTTTAAATATCCTTCCCATCTTTTTCTCCTTTTGGGATGTATCCTAGTGAGAATAATTTTTTTTTCTCTGTCATGCACGCTTACACTTATACTTACACACACGCTCACACACATACACTCAAGACATACACACACACAAGCATGTATATGCATGCACACACACTTGAAAAGTCACATGCACTCAACAAACACAGATGCACACACGCACACACGCACACACACACACACACACACACACACACACACACTCTCTCTCTCTCTCCCTCTCTCTCTCTCTCTCTCTCTCTCTCTCTCTCTCTCTCTCTCTCTCTCTCTCTCTCTCTCTCTCTCTCAAAGTCACATGCATGCAACAAACACAGATGCACACACACACATACACACACACACACACACATGCACGCACACACACACACTCACACACACACACACATGTGCACAAATCAAAGTTTAGTTTGAGTCAATGTGAGACTTTATAAAAGAAATACATGTATGTACCTGTTGATGTCATGCAACCAACATTGATTTGTCTTTAGAACTGGCAAAATATTTTGGCATTGTGATGGATCGTGGGACAGATATGACCCACCATGTCATATCCACAGACGAAGAAACAAACGGCCCTTTTCAGGGCCAAAATTTATTTGTTCAAGAAAGAATACAATTTTAGTTGGAAGCTTTTGTCACGACGTATTTTTGATATCCACTGCGAACATGCTGTAGTGAGTTGCAGAAAATTGCTAAGGTGTGGCAATCAATGAACATACAGACTGCAAACAGTCTGGTCCATTCCTCGGTACTGTCCTGCCTAGACTACTGCAACTCCCTTTCGGCGGAAGCCCCTCAATATCTTACGACAAAACTGCAGAAGTTGCTTAGTGCAGCAGCCACAGTCATCACAAGGACCAGGAAGTGAGAGCACGTCACCTCGGTGTTGAAATCCCTTCACTGGCTCCCTGTGTCGGGGAGAGTCAGTTTTAAACTGGCGGTAATGGCCAGCAAATGTTTTCATGGTTTGGCCCATCGTAACTCCAATGTATAAACCCACCAGATTTATATGGGTCTTTCCAGCTTTGCTGCTGAAACAGCAGAGGTCAGCCAACAAGTGCAGATTTGGACAAAGGGCATTTTCCTATGCTGGGCATCTGGTCTGGAGTGCCCTGCCTGTCAAACTCAGATCATGCTGTCACATACTGAAGTGACACATGCTAACATTTACAAATGGATGCGTTTAGATAAGATCTTCAAATGCATCTCTGTGCCAAATGCTGCATGTGACTCCTGCTTAAAAATGGATGCGTTTAGATAAGATCTAAAAATGCATCTCTGTGCCAAATGTTGCATTTGACTCTTGATAGTGTGCATGAGTGACTCAGTAGAATTTGGAACCAGTGCTATACAAGTAGTGATGATGATGATGATGACATTGATTTATTTTTTAACCAACATTGATTCTTGTTTATAACTAACTGACATTGATTCTTCTCTTGAACTGACATTGGTTCTTCTTATGAAACGAAGTGGCTGAGATGTGATGAGTATTCATCTAACAAAGGTGCTCTTTGGATGCCTAGACATTGATTCTAGGTAGCAAAGTTTGCCGTTGATTGTCAGAAATGGTCCATTTTGTTGTAGTGAGAAAATTATCATTAGTGTTTTCTCTGAAACTGTGACTTGTAGATCTAGTCAGGAAAAAAAAGAGAAAACGTTGTTGTTAAGGTAACCTTGGCAACAACAAAGAATGGGGTCAGTAAGGCAGCCTGAACTTTTTGTCGTCTTTTTGTCTTTTTAGAGGAGGCCAGATTGAACGTAAATCAAACATTCTTTCACTGAAAATGCTTTTTTTTAATGTAAAAAGTGGTTTCCCAAAATGCTCATATGGCAGGGAAAATGGAATAGCAGGCAGTAAGATGTTTACCATTACTTTATTGTTTTCTTTTTCTTCTTTGCATGATTGAAAAAAAGTTTACGGTTGGCAGGAAAAAGATAGGGTCTTTGGGTCACTGTAACCACACCTTTTTTGTTTTCCTTATCAAGATATGATAGTATGTAAAGTCCTAAACACTGTTGTTCCCTTTTGAATCTCTAAGACATAATCATGGACATTTAAAGAGGGAAATTTTAAACTGC
>JAWQFJ010001496.1:62500-68329 GCA_034096865.1 Theodoxus fluviatilis | reverse complement strand
CAGTCGTATTGTGCTCCAGAACACTGACCAAAACAGAGACGAACTGTAGACAGATCGAAAAGGAAATTCTCGCTTCAGTTTGGGCTTGTGAAAGGTTCGAGAGATACTTAGTAGGGCTAGACAGCATTACGCTTCAAACTGACCACAAAGCGCTCATTCCGCTCATCCACACCAAAGAATTGTCAGAAACACCACTGAGATGCCAAAGAATGCTGATGGGACTGATGAGGTTCCAGCCAAAAGTGGTGTACATTCAAGGGAAAGACATGACGATAGCAGACGCCATGTCGAGAAGTGTTGAAGCCAGAGAAAGAAGAAACAGCACTGCAAGAAGACGTAGAAGTCTACGTCTACGAAGTCACAAGCGCTTGGCCAGTTTCGGATGCCAAGCTGAACCAGATGCGTGAGGAGACCCAGAAGAAGTCAACCTCAAAACAGCGCTAGACTACACCATCAAGGGATGGCCAGTCTACAAAGAAGATGTCAAAATGGCAGCCAAAGACCTCTTTGCCGTTCGTGGAGACTTCAGTACTCATGAAGGACTGTTGATCTATGACGATCAAATCGTCGTACCAGTTTCCATCCGAGCAGAAGTCTTAGAGAGAATCTATGATGATCACATGGGTATCACCAAGTGCCGTGAAAGGGGAAAAACATCAGTGTGGTGGCCACACATAAGCCATGACATCAAAAACAGAGTTGCAGGGTGTAAACACTGTCTTGAGAAGACACCATCGCAAGCGAGTGAGCCATTGCTTCCGTCAACGATGCCAGAACGACCCTTTCAGAGGATCGCTGTTGACATTTGCGAGATCAGGGGACAGAACTACCTCGTCTCAGTTGACTACTACAGTCGCTACATTGACATAGCTCAGCTCAGCAAGGTGACCTCCACAGCAGTCATCAACAAGATGAGAATTATCTTCTCACAGCATGGGATTGCAGAGACAGTAGTTTCCGACAATGGAACACAGTTTTCTTCAGCCAGGTTCAAGAAATTCGCTAAAGAATGGAACTTTTGCCAAGTCACCAGTTCTCCTCACTATCCACAGTCCAACGGTGAGGCGGAACGCACCGTGAAGACAGTAAAGGAGATCCTGAAACAGAAAGACAATCTCCTTGCATTGATGACTTACCGAGCTACTCCACTCCCAACCCTTGGAGTAAGCCCGGCAGAGCTAGCATTTGGAAGGAGGCTACGCACAACCCTACCCGACCTTCTCCAGTCCCTTGTTCCATGTAAAGGGGAACATGACACAGTACGCCAGCGTGATGCGAAGTCAAAGCAGTCACAAAAGCAGTACTTTGACAAAAGAGCATGTAGCTTGCCAGAGCTTCAACCCGGTGACCTCGTCCTCATGAAGGAGGAGGGAGAGAAAGGCTGGAAGAAGCTAGGCGAAGTCCTTGAAAAGTGTGCTCCAAGATCCTACCTCGTTCAGACTCCTGAGGGTAGGCTAAGGCGCAACCGCAAGCACATCAGGTTACGTACGTCCAAGCCGATCACCGTAGTCAAACCGAAGATGTCGACGCAGATCAACGAAGACGACCCAAAGATGTCCGTCCAAGCTACATGCAGTCAAGCGTCGCAGCCGGGGCAACCACAACCACAGCCGGTACAACAGCTGCAACAGACGCCATCAACGCCGCCATACATCACCAAGTCCGGTAGACAAATTCACAAACCAGCCCGGTACCAGTAGAGTAACATTCCTTAGTGATAGTTACCAAGCATGACTTGGTGAGTACCGAACTTGATTCTAAGCAGTGCTACACAGGAAGCTGTTGCGTGATGTTGATTGTCTAAGTGACGCTTTGCAGTATACCTTGTGTTGGTTGAAGTTATGAACTTCCGAGTTCGGTTGTTCAAATTATAGTAGTTCATATTTAGATTATATAAAAGAGACGCTTTGCAGGAAGTCAAAAGCTAAAATGTAGAGTTTACTTATTTGAAGTCGATCCGTTGAACTAAAGAGCTAACAGATACTGTGTATTAATCCGTTTGAAGTGAAAACAGATACTTTGTGCTGAAACATGAACCTCATGAGACGCGCTGCGGGAATATTGAGTTAATAGGCAGTTAAAGTTGAAAGAGTAAATTGTTGTGTCTTTTTCCCTAAAAAGGGGAGATGTCGTATTATCAGGTATAAGGGAAGTAACCGCTACTGCATTGTTACGAAGCTGTTTAGTAAAGTTCGCTCCCTTGACCAGGAGCTGGCTTGCGCATGCGTACGAATAAAAAAGTTCCTCAACCGCCATCTCTGAAGTACTGTTGACTGTTCAGCGCTCTATCAGTTTTCCCTTGTCACGCTCTTCCACTCGAGCCACACTAACAACAGAACACGGGGGGAAAGACTGAATTCAATGAAGTCGTGTCATTAGTGCTCACAGAGCATTTGAGGAAGTTTCATGTCAAACTCTTGCCACACCGCATGAAACACACACACACACACACACACACACATACACAACATGATCCGCCACCCGCCCCCCCCGCACACCCCCCCCCCCCACCCCCCCCCCCCCCCCCCCCCCCCCCCCCCTCTCCCCCCCCCCCCCCCCCATAACACACACATAGACCACACATCACACACACAGACACCGACACACAACACACACACAGACAAACACACACACACATATACCACCACAACACACACATGCACGCAGCACACGCATCACAAGAGTTCACACACACGCAAGTTTGCCTCACACACGACAAACACACACACAGACACAACCACCCAGCACACACACACACACACACACCACCAGAGACGATCACACACACACACACACAGCACACACACACACAGCCACACACACACACACACACACACACACACACACACACACACACACACCACCCACAGGGTTCGTACAGGTTTTTAGATACAAAATTCCATGACTTTTCCATGACTTTCCATGACCTTCAATAACATTTTCCATGACTTAACGTACTGTGATACATGACAGTTTTAAAGAGAAAAGTGTATGGCGCACGACCAAACTCACGCACAATACACCCGTGGTAAAAAAAGTTATAATTCTTTTTATTATATTTTACAGCAGATTGATTCAAAAACTGACAAATGCAAGTTAACAAACAAATCATGACTGGACATTACTTTAATCTTTTTCAAATCTTTTTTAATTGTAAAAATCCAGTAATTTGAAATGGAAAGTTCGCAATCTAGTGAGCACGTTTTTTTTTGGTAACACTTCAGTTCTTAGTGTGAAGGAGCACGACAGTGTGTTCACATTCACACAGTCAGTATCAGGGATGAAGAGTGGGTAACCAAAAAAAGCCTGAACTTTTTTCGGGTATGCAATATTGATTTGAAGCGGCGAAGCACAGGACTAGGAGGCAGGACTATCACTTACTTGCAACCCCCCCCCCCCAAAAAAAAAGGTAGCAAGCAAGCAAGCACAGACTGTCATTTCAATTTACAGCAAATTTTCAAACAAGTACTCCTTAAAATGATGATACTTTTGTCCCAAATTGTCTGGTGCTTCAACGATGAACGCACGCTAAATGTGGTAATCGAGCACGCATCTACACAACGCCATTTCGGTCCGATGTACACACAAACAGGTAAAAAATTTCCATCCATTTTCTCCTTTCAAGCGCACAATCTGGGCGCTAGATAAAAAGTAGATTCATCGTACATTTACATCAAATATAGAGTTGGAAAGGGGAAATCTTGTAGAATCCGAGGGTGTCTGTACGAAATTGATCGGAAAAGCGGGAGTGAGCAAATTTTAACAAAATGTCTGATGACGTTCGAACTTTCATCCATAACTCGTCTTTCGATTTTCACCGGAAGTTCAAACATACACCGAACGAAAGAGCAATCTTTCCTCTAATGAGTTGTAAAGTTTCAACTTGATCCAATGAGAAACTTCCACGGACGAGTGTTTAGAAGAGACCAACCCGAGTCGCGAAATGCGAACTCCGTCGCAGGGTGTTTTTACGTAATCGGCTTGTATTTTCTCAGCGGAAATAAGACGGATTAACACAAAACTACACACACATGTTCTTGAAACCTTCATAAACAACTTACACTCTTGTTTTTATTCACAATATTTTGTGGATTGTCCACAATTAGCCATGAAAGTGAAGTGGTATTGCCGAGTGCATTTTGGCTAGTACTGTAGACGTAAGTAGCGCAAAGATTTGATACAAATTACCACGGAATCCTACCACTAGTTAAAAAAAAAAAAAACTCAGAAAGACTTTTAATCTTTCGTGTTACATTGATGAAATTTCTTCGAACATCGCGTGCGGCGTCTATTTAGCACTTGCTGAAAGTCCCGACTTCTACAATACTTTTCCCAATATGTGCAAAATATTGCAATAAATATCTTCCTAAATGATTGTTCTAGCATAAACTGAAACAAAACCCCCAATAAACTTAATAAATTAATCGATTTCAGCTGATTTGTCCGTCGAAATCGCATCCGCGCCGTCAAGCTCTTCGCTCGCCATTGTGTGATTCGACTGGCGAAAATCACGGAAAATCGCTTCGGGAATGGCGGTCCAAACCGTCGCGAGCGGCTCAACACATGGGTCTTGAAATCGACACTTTCCAGGCATGATGATAATCTGATTCTCAAAGAAACTGCACCACAAACAAAACAAGCTCTTTTCACTCTGTCCTTGTTTGAACCAACTGACCCAACCAGCGTAGATATGAAACCAGGTCACCTAGCCAAAGAACCAATCAGGAAGCAGAAGACACACGAGCCTTCAAAATTAACCAATGGGATGCAAGGACACGTTTTCCTGTCGTACACAGCTTGTAAAAATAGACTGAGAGTATCGCGCGAAGCACAGTCTAGAAAACGTCTTTTTTTTCTTTCTTAAATTCCATGACTTTCCATGACTTAAATTGAAATTCCATGACTTTCCAGGCCTGGAAAATGAAAAATCAAATTCCATGACTTTCCAGGTTTTCCATGACCTGTACGAACCCTGGTCACACACACACACACACACACTCTTCCTCACACACACACACACATACGCACACACATACACACATGCACACACATACACACACACACACACATACACACACACACACACACACACAAACAGACACACACACACACACACACAAACGTATACACAAATACACACACATGCATGCACACACACACGTACACACACATGCTCACACACACACACACACACACACACACACACACATACACACACTCACACACCCTCACTCACTCACACACATACACACACACACACACACACACACACACACACTCACTCACACAAACACTCACACACACACACACACACACACACACACACACACACACACACACACACACACACACACACACACACACACAAACTCACCAACAATTCGTGAAAGCTCTGTCTTTCTGCTTCTGTAGTCTCCATGTCTCCAAGCATCATGTAGAGTGTTGAGAGCATTCATTTTCTCTGGAGAAAACACCTCATTTCTTCTCTAAAAATCACAAGCAAAGTCAAGAAATACAATCAATATTTGCTTGCTGTTAATCAAATCCACAAATATATGCCGTTTTTAATTTCCCCATGGCTCCTTCAAATGACGGCAATGACCATGCTATTGTAACATTCCTCTGACTCACTTGATGACAGTGAATGCCATTTACATTACAGCTATGAAATCCCTTCACTGGGAAAGAGGTGATTTGAAATTGGCTGTGATGGCCTACAAATATTTTTATGGTTTGGCTCCATTGTGTCTTCAGCACACTGTGCCACAATATAAGCCAAAATGTTCCTTGGGTCTCAGTTTTCCTGCTGAAACAGTGGAAAGCAGCAAA
>JAWQFJ010001496.1:55000-57500 GCA_034096865.1 Theodoxus fluviatilis | reverse complement strand
TAGTGGGCAAGGACAGGAGGTGAAAGAAGCAATTGTTTGACTTCTTGGAATGCTGCATCTTGTTCAATGCCCCAGATCCACATTGCGTTCTTTTGGAGAAGGTTGCGGAGTGGTGCAGTGAGGCTGGTGAGGTTGGGTGCGAACTTGGCGAGTTGGTTCAGCATGCCCAAGAATCTCTGAAACTCAGTGATGTTGGTTGGGGCTGGACAGCTGTTAATGGCCTCCAGTTTGGTAGGGTCAGCATGGATGCCTGTTGAGTCGACAATGTGTCTTAAGAAGGTCACAGATGATTTTGAGAACTCACATTTGTTGTTCAATGTGAGGCCGGCCTGTTGGAGCCGTTGTAACACTGTGCGGACGCGCTGGTCATGTGTTGCTTAATCTTTGGCGTGGATGAGGATGTCATCGACGTGGCAGATGACACCTTCCAGGTAAGCAAGGATTGAGGAGACAGTTCTTTGAAAAACTTCGCTGGCTGAACTGATGCCGAAGGGAAGCCTGTTGAAGCAATATCTTCCGAATGGTGTGATGAAGGTAGTCAGTTTCTTGGACTCCTCGCTGAGGGGTATCTGCCAAAACCCGCTCTTGGCATACAGCTTGGTGAAGACTTTGAAGTCTGCTAACTTTGCAAGGCTCTCATCGACTGATGTCATGGGATGGATTTCTCGCTGGACTGCCTTGTTGAGATGGGTGAGGTCGACGCATATTCTTATTTTCCCATTGGGTTTGAGAACGACTACTATCCCTGAGCACCAGTCAGTGGGCTCTGTGACTGGCGAGATTACGTCGTCTCTGAGCATGCGCTCGATGTCCTCCTTGACCTTGGAGTGAGGAGGTGAGGAATTATTTTAGGAGCATAGACGCAGACTGGGCGGGCATCTGGCTTGAGGGAGATCGAGAATGGCCTTTGCAGCTTGCCGAGTCCCTTAAAGACTTTCGGGAATTCTTCCTGGAATTTTCCCTGGTCCTGGACGTTGTATATTCTTGCCACGAGGCCAAGCTTGGTGCAGGCTGATCGGCTGAGCAGAGGGCTGGTTTGGTTTCTTAGGACGTAGATGACCTCGGTCTTCTGTCTGTCCTTGTACCTCAGTTGTGCCTTGATATGTCCCAGGACTTTGAGGGGGGTGTCACCAGGGCCCTTGAGGAACTTCGAAGATCTGTGGAGTTTGATCTTGTTTTTCATTGCCCATTCTTCCGCGATGACTGAGACTGATGCTCCTGTGTCCAGTTTGAAGGTTACTGCGTGGCCATCCAGGAGGATATCTGCTGACCAAGAGTCATCATCGTGCAGCACATATGACCTAGGAAGTTGTCGTCGCTCTCCGATTCACTGTAGAGTTCCTGCATATGTTTGTTGTGCCTAGTTGCTTTACGGCTGCGGCAGACAGATTGGTAGTGGCCCTTTTTGTGGCAGTTGCTGTATGTGGCACTTCTGGCTGGGCAGTTGTTCCTACTGTGTGGTTCCTTTCCACAGTAGCCGCATGTTTTGCTGGGCTTGTGGCGTGCTGCTGATGTGCCATTGTGTGTTTTCTTGTGGGGACCTGACGAATGGCGCTTGTGACACGGGCAGGTGCCGCTTTTCAGTTGGTGGACCTCCGGGCGCTCTCTGATGAATTTCTGATCTTCTTTGCAGGCCTCTGCTTGGCGGAAGATGTGCATTGTTTCAGCGAGTGTGAGGTCTTCACATTTGCCCTCTAGATCTTCTGACAGCGTCTCATCAAGAATTCCCACGACGATTTTGTCTCTTAGAAGTTCTTCTCTCATGACACCGAATTTGCAGGTCTCAGCCAGCTTATGCAGCTCTTGTAAGTACACGTCTATTGGCTCTCCTGGGCGTTGATTGCGCTTGTTGAATTTTGCGCTTTCTGCCAGGGTATTTCTGCGAGCACCGAAGTATTTGTCAAAAGCGTCGCTGAAATCTTTGAACGCCACTTGCGTGTAATCTATGGCAAGGGTGAAGAGGATGTCATGTGCCACTTCTCCCATGCAGAAAACAAAGATACTCACTCGTTCTTTGTTAGGTGAATGCCTGAGACCAGACCCGAGTGCGTAGGCTTCGAATCGCAGGCGCCATTTTGTCCAATTCTCAGGATTTCCGTCAAACTCTTTGGGCGTTTGCATACTTCTAGAGCGAGGAACAGCAGCTTCCCCTGCCCGATTTTCACTTGCCTGTTGTGCCATGATGTTTTGTGGTTTGAGTAGACCGCTGCTACCATGTGATATTCGGTAAGAGTGAAGTTTGACAGGTTTGAAGTCACGAGCGAAGTCGGAGAGTGCTTTGTCTGCAAGTCCCAATTTATTGTTGCCTCATTCTGGATAAAATGCAGGAGGGGTTGATTCCCTTGAGTCGTCTGCTTGATGTGCTAGGATGGACAGTCACATATGATATTCCTACAAAAGTTACAGATACCATCTCCTTATGTGTAAATAGGTCCCCTCTTAGAGACAGCTACCTACAAACCTGCATCCTATGTCCTGGGGCTTCTCACCCAGAGACTTC
>JAWQFJ010001496.1:47500-50000 GCA_034096865.1 Theodoxus fluviatilis | reverse complement strand
GAAAACTATCAATACTTATACACCAGATCCATGTAGAGTAAAACAGATACATACAATTTTTAAAAAATTAGTGTATGTCACAAAAGACCCAAAACATGCACGGTATAAACACTTTCTTTTATTCTAACTGCAGTATCGTATTTAAACGCCTGGATGCCTTCTTTTGTCATGTTATGATAATGTTGTGTTGTACTGTGTTTCATTATATGCTGTTATGCTATTTTACATTATTTTACGTAATGTCATATTAAATCATATTAAATAATACACACAACAAATTGTGCACATCATATTTCATGAAGTGTTCATGGGGAAAAAACCACTTACATATCTGTACTTTGTTTCAGTCAGCATTTGCAAAAAGGACAAATCCAAAACCTCTCACATTAGCTACTGCCACAAATCAATTCATCAGATGGTTGCAGGCTGCAGCTGCTTCCTGTGGCTCTTGAGTGCTGCTGAGGGCCAGCTACCACTACGAGCCTGGAAGCAGTATTGCTGCTGCAACTACTACTACTACTACTACCACCACTACTACTACTATTGCTACTACTACTCATGCTACCACTACTACTGCTAATGCCCTTAACCGGATCATTGGGGCTCCACTGATGATCTTTTGACAAGTTCTTGCCAACTTCTTTCAGCCTCTCTGCCATTTTCTGGGAACTGCAGAAGGACAAGCCTGTCCACTCTTTGATACTTTCTTACCATCTCATTTTCCGTTTTCCTGGCACAGAGTCTTGCAAGATGGTCTTTGCAAGGCCAATTTATTGGATGATATGTTTATATACCATCTCCACTTGTGCTTCTGAACTGTTATCAGGAAGTCCTTGAAGGAATCTATGGCAGCAAAGAACCTTTTTTATACTTGTGATATGATCTACGTGGGAAATGGGCAAATTCTTTTGGCAGCATCTCCTATCGCCTAGATTCTCCTCAGTAAGTCTGCTGTGACAGGCCATTTCTCACAGGTGTAGAGAAGGGTTCATATCACAGGTGAGAGCAACAGTCTGACTTTGAACCTGAGGGAGATGTTACTGTCACTGTGGATGATCGTCAACCTTGGCATGGCTTCTGATGCTTGAAGAGCTGGAAGCACTAGAGCTGCAAAAGTCCAGCAACCAAGTGTGTGACAGCCCTTACTGTGCGGCAGCCCTTACTGTGCTGCGGCAGCCCTTACTGTATGGCTGCAGCCCTTACTGTGTGGCTGCAGCCCTTACTGTGTGGCGGCAGCCCTTACTGTGTGGCGGCAGCCCTTACTGTGTGGCGGCAGCCTTTACTATGTGGCTGCAGCCCTTACTGTGCGGCTGCAGCCCTTACTGTGTGGCTGCAGCCCTTACTGTGTGGCTGCAGCCCTTACTGTGCTGCGGCAGCCCTTACTGTATGGCTGCAGCCCTTACTGTGTGGCTGCAGCCCTTACTGTGTGGCGGCAGCCCTTACTGTGTGGCGGCAGCCCTTACTGTGTGGCGGCAGCCCTTACTGTGTGGCTGCAGCCCTTACTGTGTGGCGGCAGCCCTTACTGTGTGGCGGCAGCCCTTACTGTGTGGCGGCAGCCTTTACTATGTGGCTGCAGCCCTTACTGTGCGGCTGCAGCCCTTACTGTGTGGCTGCAGCCCTTACTGTGTGGCTGCAGCCCTTACTGTGCTGCGGCAGCCCTTACTGTATGGCTGCAGCCCTTACTGTGTGGCTGCAGCCCTTACTGTGTGGCGGCAGCCCTTACTGTGTGGCGGCAGCCCTTACTGTGTGGCGGCAGCCCTTACTGTGTGGCTGCAGCCCTTACTGTGTGGCGGCAGCCCTTACTGTGTGGCGGCAGCCCTTACTGTGTGGCGGCAGCCTTTACTATGTGGCTGCAGCCCTTACTGTGCTGCGGCAGCCCTTACTGTGTGGCGGCAGCCCTTACTGTGCTGCGGCAGCCCTTACTGTGTGGCGGCAGCCCTTACTGTGTGGCGGCAGCCCTTACTGTGTGGCGGCAGCCCTTACTGTGCTGCGGCAGCCCTTACTGTGTGGCTGCAGCCCTTACTGTGCTGCGGCAGCCCTTACTGTGTGGCGGCAGCCCTTACTGTGCTGCGGCAGCCCTTACTGTGTGGCGGCAGCCCTTACTGTGTGGCGGCAGCCCTTACTGTGTGGCTGCAGCCCTTACTGTGCTGCGCAGCCCTTACTGTGTGGCGGCAGCCCTTACTGTGCAGCAGCCCTTACTGTGTGGCGGCAGCCCTTACTGTGCTGCGGCAGCCCTTACTGTGTGGCGGCAGCCTTTACTGTGTGGCTGCAGCCCTTACTGTGTGGCGGCAGCCCTTACTGTGTGGCTGCAGCCCTTACTGTGTGTCGGCAGCCCTTACTGTGTGGCGGCAGCCCTTACTGTGTGGCTGCAGCCTTTACTATGTGGCTGCAGCCCTTACTGTGCTGCGGCAGCCCTTACTGTGTGGCTGCAGCCCTTACTGTGCGGCTGCAGCCCTTACTGTGCGGCTGCAGCCCTTACTGTGTGGCGGCAGCCCTTACT
>JAWQFJ010001496.1:30000-42500 GCA_034096865.1 Theodoxus fluviatilis | reverse complement strand
AGCAACAAACACATATGCAAAGTGAAGGTCACTGCCACTGACCACTGCAAAGACATGGGGGTTTCTGGACAGATGCAACACGTCCAAGACAGGGGAGTCCAAATTCCTGATGTCAAGGGGGGACACTGGGGGCAGCTGAAAAGAATGAAGCAGGCTTGCTACAATGCAACAAGTCACACTCTGAAACTTGCAGCAAAAACATCCTGGGCTACATGTAGTTGGAAGTCAAGAATAAACAGGCATCTCATCTACAATATCAATGATTCAATTCACACTATATTATTTATGTAATAATGTAACAAGAAGGCAAAGCCCATACGACTCACATGCTTGACCTTGATCTTTATGACCTTGACCTTCAGGTGACCTTCAAGGTCAAGGTCAAACAACTAAACCTACCAATGACATCATACACAAAGAAATGCTTTACACATTTTTCCTACCAAAATACATGTGACCTTGACCCAAGGTCAAGGTCATCCAAGGTCATGCAAAACAAAGCTGTTAATTCAAGACATAGGAAGCACAATGGTGCTTATTGGCACTTTCTACCATGAGATATAGTCACTTTTAGTGGTTCACTACCCCATTTTGGTCACATTTCATAAGGGTCAAAGTGACCTTGACCTTGATGATATGTGACCAAATGTGTCTCATGATGAAAGTATAACATGTGCCCCACATAATTATTAAGTTTGAAACAGTTATCTTCCATAGTTCAGGGTCAAGGTCACTTCAAAATATGTATACAATCCAACTTTGAAGAGCTCCTGTGACCTTGACCTTGAAGCAAGGTCAACCAAACTGGTATCAAAAGATAGGGCTTGCTTTGACCTATATACCACTTGTAGCTAAGGTTGCCATTCTCAATAACGTGGGAGAAAATTGGGAAAATGTGAAAAATGACTGTTTTTGAGACCACATTTATGGCTCCTGTGACCTTGACCTTGAAGCAAGGTCAAGTCACTATGTATGTTTTTTGAGGCCTTGTCATAATACACCATCATGCCACATTTGGTCTTGATAGACTTAATAGTCTCCGAGAAAAATCCAACGTTTAAGTTTTTTACGCCCGGACGGACGGACGCCCGGACGGACGGACGGACAACACGGCTCAGTACATAGACTCACTTTTGCTTCGCATGTGAGTCAAAAATTGTGTTTCTGTCCTTTGGTATAGACCTCTTGATGTTCAGCAGAGATCAGAATAACTACAGATAAAGCATAGGCAAAGTCCGAGTCAAGTTTGTTCAACATCAGATTTAATTTTCATAACAGTGTTAGCAACCAATAGTGGCCCTTACTGCCTTAGTCCTAAATCAAAGCCTTTTGTAAAGCAAATGGGTTTGAGCCACATACTAACACCACCAAAGCCTTTTGTAAAGCAAATGGGTTTGACCCACACACTAACACCAGCAAAGCCTTTTGTAAAGCAAATGGGTTTGACCCACACACTAACACCAGCAAAGCCTTTTGTAAAGCAAATGGGTTTGACCCACACACTAACACCACCAAAGCCTTTTGTAAAGCAAATGGGTTTGACCCACACACTAACACCAGCAAAGCCTTTTGTAAAGCAAATGGGTTTGACCCACACACTAACACCAGCAAAGCCTTTTGTAAAGCAAATGGGTTTGACCCACACACTAACACCAGCAAAGCCTTTTGTAAAGCAAATGGGTTTGACCCACACACTAACACCACCAAAGCCTCAAAGATTATAGGTTACACAAAGATAGTTCATTAGCTCATTGTTGTGAGGATCAAGACACGTTGTGCCCCAAGCGGCTAGAGCTATTGGTGAATCAAGGAAAGGTAATCACACCTCTTAGCGACATGTAAAACTTCCTGTTTATCGATGGTTTCTGATGCGTTCCGATCATGTTTGTGAATAAATTTACTGTGTAATGTGTAATAAAATGATTTGCTGCAATAATGGGGGTGTTTTGGCTTTTTTTGTAGCAGGCGTTGTGAAATCCAACTCGACCTAGATCTACATGGTATGGGTTTGAATGGGAACGATCTATTTTTCATTATTATCTAAGAATGCAAGCTTGTTTATCAACGTATACACCCCTGTGGAATATCTTTTGGAAATGCAAAGCAATATATACCTGTCAAGAAGGTGATTTGCGGCCAGAAAATCATTCGGTTAAGTGAATTCAGTTGCCGCTTCCCCAAAGAATTAGATTTACGATCAAGCGTTGCCCTGTGACCTGCATTTCGATTGTTAATACCTTTTGATGCATTCAACATACAGCGTTGATAAATTAATGCTGTTCATGACTTACATTTTCTTCGGATGGGTTTCTAGTAGCTCAAAATATAGCTTTTTCTGCGCGAACTGGAGAGAGCTGCCGCCATTGAGTTGTCTAAAGCGTAGACATCTACGCCATATCTACACGAAAGCAGTCCTCTGATTGGTTCTCTGAATAGAATCCTCCAATCAGCAGGCAGCTTTCTTCGCTGTCTTGTCACTAAGTGGTGTGAGTACACTTTCCTTGATTCACCCCTACTCTCGCCGCTAGGTTTGGCGTCTTGTAACTTTGAAGAGCAAAAGCTCGGCATGAGCTATCTTTGTGTAACCTATAATCTTTAAAAGCCTTTTGTAAAGCAAATGGGTTTGACCCACACACTAACACCAGCAAAAAAACTGCTAGAACAAGTCCCATTCACTAGGACACCATTGCAGTTCCCTTCAAACTTCAGTGTGGATTTGTTATTTTTCTTCTCAATCAACTGCATGGAATACAGTCATTCTCCTAATTGCCTTGGGCAAAGTACAATGAAAAAAAATCTGCCTGAAAGTGAAACTCAGAGGGAGGTCACCTGTTGCAAACTGGCAGAGACGCAGTCCACAACAGTGAGGAATTTCCGGTTGTTGTGGGCAACAAAGACATGGCCGGGAAACATCCAGCATTGATCCACGTTGCCTTGGCGACCCTGCAGAAGCTCCACTAGAATCTGAAAAACAGAAAGAAAAGAAAAGATCATTAAAATTTTCAGCTTGAGGGAAATTTTCTATCATGTTATCAAATAAATTCTTACAGCAGTTCAGAAAGCAGATTCGATAGCAGCATAATGACTCTTTCAGGAAAGCCTTTGTGCAAAAATAATATGTCAATAAATGAATAGGGGAAAATGCCTCAGCCAAGTTTTTAAGATGACACAAAATAGACATGCTTCATCTCACTACATCATAAATCCATTGTCCATTCTTTTGTCTGCTACATTAGGGCTATTTAACATGCTTTGACTCAAAGAGATTCCATTTCTCTTCTACACAGATTTTTCGTCCACTGCCCCATCTCATTTCATCATACTCTCTCTCTCTCTCTCTCTCTCTCTCTCTCTCTCTCTCTCTCTCTCTCTCTCTCTCTCTCTCTCTCTCTCTCTCTCTCTCTCTTATCCACTGCCCCATTTCACTCACTCTCTCTCTCTCTCTCTCTCTCTCTCTCTCTCTCTCTCTCTCTCTCTCTCTCTCTCTCTCTCTCTTTCTCTCTCACTCCCCCCTCCCCCTTCATCTACTACTGCCCCATCTCACTGACCAGGCAAACACAGCAGAAGATAGCATAGATTATGTTTCGGTTTGTGCATGTGAAGTGGCATTTCACTGTGAAGGAGGCATTGTGGGAGTGGACTGTGTTGGATAGTGACAGGTGGGTGCAGGTGAAGCATTTGGCATTGAAAGATGTGGTGTCAGGTCTTGCCGGGGAGGGGGTGGAGGGTGAGCGTAGTCGTGAGTGTACTAGTAGGTCACGCAGGTTTCTGTCACGGCGGTACGTGAGTCTTGGGAGAGAAGAGAAGGTGTGGGGTTCTGACTTGGAGAGGATACGCCAGTTGGACAAGAGAATGCGGCAGATGGAAAGGTTGTGTGGATGTGGGTGAGGATTGCTGTGGGGCATGGTTGGGTTTGGTTGAAGTGGCATGAGGGCAGGAGTGCTTGGGTGTGTGTGAGTTTGCTCACTTTCTAGAGGGCAGCTTTGAGGATATGCAGGGGATAGTGACGAGCCAAGAAGAACTGCACTAATTCTTGATGAATTATGAAAGAATTTTTTTTTTATTACATGGGTTGTGAAATAGGCAGTAGAGCCTTTCTAACATTCAACCTTTGAGACAAAATATTCAAGTGTTGTACAAGGTGAGAGAAAGCAAAAGAAGAAGAAAATTGCAAGCAAGAAATATATACAATCTCTGAAACATTCTAAGATTTATATTGATACTGTACCTCAGAAACAAAATTCTAGTATTGAAATCATAATTACATATGAATGAGAGAGAGAGAGAGAGAGAGAGAGAGAGAGAGAGAGAGAGAGAGAGAGAGAGAGAGAGAGAGAGAGAGAGAGAGAGGGGTGGGTGGGTGGAGGCAGAGAGAGATAGAGAGCAGGGGAGGGGGGGGGGGGGGCAGAGAGAGAGAGAGATGGGGGAGGCAGAGGGAGGGAGGGAGGGAGGTGGGTGGATGGGAGGGAGGGAAGTGAGTGGGTGGGAGGGAGGGAAGTGGTTGGGTGGGAGGGAGGGAAGTGGTTGGTTGGGTGGGAGGGAGGGAGGAGGGCGGCCAGGCAGGTGGGTAGGCAGGTGGGTAGGCAGGTGGGGAGGCAGGTGGGGAGGCAGGTGGGGAGGCAGGTGGGTAGGCAGGCAGGTGGGTAGGCAGGCAGGCGGGCAGGCAGGCAGGCAGACATAGACCGACCTGACAGTCAAAGAGACAGAGACAGACAGAGACAGAGGGAGGCAGGCAGGCGTGCAGGCGGGCAGGCGGGCGGGCGGACAGATAATGACAGACAACAAAGAGACAGCTAAAGAGAGTAAAAGTGTGAGACAGACAGAAACAGATATATACATTATAGATGATTTTTCTGGTGAAATTACATCCTGGGCTTTTTCTGTTCTCTTAAGCTTTGTGGTTACAGGAATCACGGTTATGTAACATGTATCTCAATGCATTTCTAGCTTGGACAGTCTGTATTTTAACAACACCACGGGTTCCCATGTTATTACACCTGCATAGTTAGTATTTTTCCTTAAACCAAACAGTAACAACGGGAACACACGTGCAGGTCACGACATACAGCATATGTGAAACAAAAGATTTCACGGTGAGAGCACTTCCACCATCAGTGGAACAGTGTTCATATCCTTAAAACAAATTGCAGCTTATTCAATGTTTCCGTATATAAAATAATACAGGCTTCATGCCATGCCATGCCATACCTTGCCTCTTTGAATTTGATTGAGCCATATCATTATTTACACATTACAAAACAGTGAAAAACACCGATAAATCACGCATCGTTTTCTCTACCAGAAATTGCGGTGTTCATGACAAGGTACGGGAGAATCAAATGCAATAATTTAACCATCTTTAAAAGTCAAGAATGTCCCTTTTATGATGTATTTTGCGATCAGCTATTTCCTTCCCTTTTCAGCCTGCGAGCAAGACTGAGCTGATAAACTTGATAGCAAGTTTATTGACCTCCATTACCGCACTTTCGGCCAGAAAGCTAATAACTGAAACACTTTCTCCCTACCTTTCCTCTGCAAAGTGGCAGAGCAGTGGTGACAAGTTGTGCGGTAATCTTCATTGTGGTTGTCAAACAAACTTCGATTTCAATTTGGGGCCATCGTGTCCTGAAAGTAATCTCGTAAACACCCTTCAAGGGAACTAACTCTTGAGAGTAATTCCAGAGTACTATACCCTTTGTTGCTAGAAGTTAGTTTACATATGGCCGTCTGGAGACACGCTGTGGTGTGTCTGAGCACGTTACGTCCTCACGGGGTATAACTGAGTACAATTTCTGACTGAACACCATTATACTGAGACCATGGTGCGAAGTAAGTTACGTTATCAACAGTCTCTCTTACTGAATCTTGGGCGAACATCGAATGATCATCATGATCATCGATGTACATCGTCATGATCGTGTGATATCGTAGATTCAGAAGAATTTACTGGAAGGAAGATTCGGCCGAATTTGTTCGATCGATGTCTCCCTTACCATATTAAATCCCTGCATGTATGTCTTTTAATTTACATATAATTCTCGTCGCTTCTGCTAAATTTTAAAAGATACGTTTATCTTTCGATGGAAGAGTCAAGGAGACAGTCGAACGGGAAAGTAATATAAAGCCGATTCAATCCAAGATTGAAGATGAAATATGGATTCATTTCCCCAACAAGAATAAGTGTGGAATAATTTACCATCACTCTTTCAGTGAAACAAAAACTATACATGTATACCACCAAAGCAATGAGAAGTACATCTCTGTCTTAGACACAGAAGGCAGCAGTGTCCACAGAAGTGTGTACATTGCACTTAATCACTCAAGGTTAGGACAGTTAATTTGTAAATGATAATGCTCTTGTAATTGAACATGGTGTTTGGCTACCAAGTTGTGTTGTGCGTGGGGTTGGATCTTCCAGGGTGATTTGAATAAACAGATGAACACTTGGATCTGAATAACATGATTTTGTCCTGATTTCTCCTCACCCCCACCCCCCACCCCCGTAGCCTCTTTGACTTCTTGGGGCCACCCCTAGCAGTCAGGGGGTCCAGCTGAGGAGGGAGGTTTAAAGTGGCTCTAGCCATGTGTTACTCTCAGTAGTTTTACAGATGTGCTATTTCAAGCTGTGTACTTGTCTGCATTGAGATGATGCTCACACTCACAGTACAGGTTACTGTCATATATATAATACACTGGAAAGGTCAAGCAAAATAGAATCTTCAGCACGGTCCAGAAAATTAGTCATCACACGAATTAATCACTTTGAATTGTACTTCCAGTTTCAGAGGTTCTGATTCGGAAGCGGGCAGAGCACAACAACTGTGAACTGTCCACACTGGAAGAAGTGTCCCTCCACCAACAGGACATTGAAAGGTACAGACAATGCTGACCATCATTTAAGGAATTGTTCTAATTTTTTATAGTTTTTTTTCTTTTTCTCCCTTTTATACAGTCTTTAAGTCAAACCCTCTTTCATTTGGTGTTTTAACTCCAGATTTATCCCAGTAAATGAGAATTTTTTAAAATTGTAAACTAAATTTACAAGCCTCAAACAGCCATTTTTACGAATATATGTATGTATTGCACTGAGGAATCTGAGTAATACTGGCAAATACACATCTTTATATGATCACTCATAAATTAATTGTTTTGTTTTTTAACACACTGGTTACACCTGAGTTTGAAATGTGATTAAATTTACTGTTTATTGATGAATTTGTAGAAGAAAAAAATTTAAAGAATAAATTATTAAGATCTGTTTGAATTCTTTTCTTTTCAGGATTGAATACATTGAAAAATGGTGCAGGGATTTACATATTTTATATTTGCAAAGTAATCTAATTCCAAAAATAGGTGAGTATATAAATGATGGATAAATAATTATCTGTGAGTTTGACATTAATGTAGATATGAAATTTATGTTAGCAACGACAGACAGAAGTATGCATGTATACCAATATTTGAAAGGAAAATTAATGCATGCAAAACAGATACATACATGTCTACAATCACCCACAGAAATATGCACAAATACACAGACTTGGCAACGTTAGATTCAACTAGATCTGGAAACATTCTTCTTAATCTTACTCTGAATTATAATGCATGTTTGTAAAGTTCTACAGATGAGGTAGTTATTGTTACTGTTGTGAAGATGCTTGAATATACCGGAACATCGTTGCATCTTGTTGTGCCCTGGACCTCTCGGCAGTGTTGTTGCCTGGTTACGTCACATAGCCAGGGCATGGCAGAGATTGATGGGTCATGTGACTTTGTTCTGGAAGTGTGGAGACAGGCCTGGTCTATTCTCATTAGTGCTCGATTGTTTTAGAAAGCACCCAAAAGATATAAAAGGTGTGAGTGCAGGCGTGTGAGGGAGAGTGCACAAGACAGGAAAAGTTGAGAGCCCAAGAAGATAAGCAAATGTGAAAAGTCCTCCATAAGGATCGAGTGGTTGTGTCCTCCAAGAATGATCTTGGAGTGAAGTATTATGGTAATGCTGATTACTGATTTTTGTCGCTGTGTATTGACCAGTTTGTGAATAAAGTTTTTTTGAAAACAACTGCTGGATTTTGTAGAGGTCAACTTCCCAGTGCAAGCTAGGAGAACCCCTATATCAACAGATCTTTGCAAAAGAGACAAGTCACAACATTATGTAACATCGATGATTTTCTTATCAGCTGGTAACTTTTGTTGTTTTGCTGTTACTGTCTGCCATATTTTATCTTAATTACACTGTTGTCTTATAGAAATAAACTCAGTGAAGGATAGTGATATGTGTGTATTTTTCAAAATTTCTGCAGTCTACCTTCAAAAGTTCTGGAGTAAACTCAAAGATTGCCTGCTTTTTCTTTTCCAGAAAATGTCAGCCGATTGAAGAAACTCAAATACTTGAATCTTGCCTTGAACAACATTGAAAGAGTTGAAAATCTTGAAGGTGAGTATTTGCTCCTTTATCTCACACAGTTGATTGTTTGTTGAGTTACTTTTCAATATTTGTCTCAGCATCGTTAGCACATCTCTGTCTTAATGAAGCAAAGCCATGAATGGTTCTTTCTAGCGACCTCTTGCAAAACTCAGAAAGGAAGTGAAATAACAAAATACCTCTTACAAGGTAAATGGAAATGGAAACACAAAAATCTAACTATCAAAATAATGACATGGAAACAAAAAAGTGTTCCAGCTTTAGGCTCCAAACAATTAGGGACAGATCAAAAGCAAAGCTACAATAAATAAGGAAAACAAGAAAAGAGAACTGGAAGAGGATAAAGTGTATTTACATAATGTACATGTGTACGAGACATGGGTGCATACAAATGTGTGTTGTTTTTTTGTTTGGGTTTTTGTTTGTTTTGTTTTGCTGATGTTGTTCAACGGAAGTAACTCTAGTAAGCGAGCATTTGATATCAATACTTTATAAAAATCAATGCCACTAAAACATTTTCATGCAAAAAACATGTAAGGTCTCGACAAAACACATACATTTTTTCAGTGCCAAGACAGGTATGTTTATCCATTTTGTTTGTTTAAATAGGAATAGTTTTGAACATGTTTATATACAAATACCTTAAAGGGAAAACTCATATTTATGTAGTATTTTTAGGTTTATTTAGTGCCAGCAGATGTATCAGATGTGGTGAGTACTGTGATGGATGTAACTTGCACTTAAGTACTGGCGAGGTTCATGATATTGATGGTGTGCATTACATATCACAGACACACACACACACACACACACATGCATACACACACACACACACACATGCATACACACACACACACACACACATGCACACACACACACACACACACACACATGCATACACACACACACACACACACACACATGCATACACACACACACACACACACACACACACACACACACACACACACACACACACGCATACACACACACACACACATGCATACACACACACACACACACACACACATGCATACACACACACACACACACATGCATACACGCACACACACACACACACATGCATACACACACACACACACACACACACACACACACACACACACACACACACACACACACCAAAAAAAAGAAAGGTCTTAACGAAAACCTTTCAAATTGATGAAATGAACTTGTTTTGAAAGATGATTTTGTTGCCTCAGAGGAGCAGTTAGAGAAACTGTATGGCCTGATGATGACACTTTGGTTGCATCTGGCTGATCTGTGTTTAATCTATATTTAATATGTGTTTCATCTGTGTTTAATCTGTGGTCTTTCATGTCTCTCATCAGGCTGTGAGTCTCTGAACAAACTTGACCTGACTGTGAACTTTGTGGGAGAACTTACCAGCATAGAGAGCTTGAAGGGAAACTACAATCTTCGAGAGTTGTAAGTGGTTTTTTAGCCAGTGCAGCCTGCTTGTGAATTGGTATTCTGGAGCTGAAGGATGAACTGGAGTACAGATATGTGGTCTGACCATCAGCAGAGACAGCAATGAATGCATCATACATTGTCTTACAGCATGCACATTTCAATGCATGTGGATGTACCAGTGAAACAAGAGAACTTTGATGTACATTCTAGTGTATGCATGTTTTTATGTATCTGTAAGGTGTAGTGCGAGTTAAATTGATAAATGCATTGTCTGAGCCTAAGTGCAAATTATGAATGAATATTATTTTTCATAGAGAAAGAAATAAGTACTTCACATAGTTTTTGTGCTCTGCTATAATTTCTTCATTATTTTCTCACTGGGCAAAGTAATAAATAATCCTATCCACTTAATCAGTGCTACTTTGTTTCAGCTTAGTTGTCATGTTGATGGGTTTGTGTTGACCATATCCATTAGAGAGAATTGACGTTCTCTTGCTTTTGCCACAGGTTCCTGACAGGAAATCCCTGCACAGAGTATGAGGGCTACAGAGACTACGTCATTGCCACTCTTCCGCAGCTTCAGGTCAGTGAGAAAAGTATACAAACTCTATTCATAAGAGGTGGATCACTTTTAAACTACTGAATCTATGTCAGGAACACATTTGACTGAACATTATAAAGGTTTTGTCACAGGGTTTGTCAAATATCAAGACTGCCACAGAACCACAGACTTCTCTGATAATTAGTTTGCTCTTAGTATTGCATGCAGGGTGTAAACAGTGCACATGAACATGCCATGACTAACTCTGATCTGCTGACACCAAAGAAAATTTGTTTGCACTTTTATCTGAAGTGCTTGGTGCTGCCGAGTTTACCTGTATGCCAGTTTCATGTCCTTTTTGTTTTCAATCAGAGGTTGGACAGCCAGCTCATCGAGAAGTCGGAAAGGATTCTGGCAATGCAGGTATTGGTTGCTTCCCACATTCCCATCTGCACAGCTGTTGTTTGGTTGCAGGTCGGTCGGTCAGTCGGTCAGTCGGTGTGTGGATTGATGGGTTGGTTGGTAGATGGGTTGATTGCTTGGTTGCTTGGTTACAAAATGCGGAGTCAGCATCTAAGGCAGTTCCAAGACAAGAAAAGTGCGAGCAAAGAAGTCAGTCTGTTTTTGCCTGGACTGCAAAGAAAGGATACATAGTAAAATATTCTAGAGAACAGAATATCATTCAACACTTAATAAGATTTTATTTTGATTTATGTCTCATAAATAAGTTTGTCTTTCTAAGAAAAAGAACAGATTTGTGTGTATATGGATTTTTTGTGTCTGAATGAGATACCTCAAAATAACACCCTTGATAAATCAGCTTTGAGATATTTACAAGAAATGGGTAATAAATCAGCATCATGTTTACAAATCCACCATAAATTCTCTGTTGTTTTTAACACTGTGCCTATCAGTAATCCCCAGGCATGCATCGACGTGCGCAGACATGTGTTAGCAGGCTGAGAGGAAGCCCTGGTTGGTACACAAATGAAAAAGTTGGGTTTTCTGAGACAAATGGTGTGAGATTTTTACTATGGATGCATTTTGAGGCCATATACCTGATGGTGTACACAGGCCATCGTGGCCAGATGTGATGTGATTTCGCATCTGGGAAAATTTTCACTGTATCACTGAGAATAACTTGAGTTTATGACTATTTTGGGGCAGAAAAATAATGTAACTGTGTACTTTAAAGACTTGTCACATTTCAAAATTTGTAGAGAAAAAGAATATGTACTAGGAGCAGCTATGATGGTGAAATGGTGTAGCATATTCATTTAGCTGTCTAAAAGTGTTTGCATCTTGCTAATAAAATGTGTAGACGTGACAAGATGATTTTTTAATGAATGAAGTCAACCTTGAGTTTGTTATGGAAAAAGGCACAGGTTGCAGTGAGTCTTTTTCATTATGAACATTAGGTCTTCATGGGTTAATGCTGTAGCTCTCAAGATGATAATTGTTGCCTGGATTTTAATTGCTTAGTCCATTTCATATGATTAAATGTGATCTAATTGCCTAATGTAGGTATTATCTCTTTATTGAGTTAGTAGTGAAAGGGCTGCTGTGAGTGAGGCATCTAAGAGAGCCAAGTGAAACGGTACACACATCAAGTGGGGGAAAGGCAGACATAAAGTTTGGCCCCTTTTCTCTGTACTGGAGCCAATCTTGAGATCTATTAGACAACTACAAGATGGGATTAGTTTTGAAACAAAAGGGATGAAGGGAAAGGCAATTATGAACAAAGTGAATAATTGTCGCAAAAAAGTGTTGTATGACATAAGACCTGTTTGTCTCCAGGAAGGAAGAAATATTGTTTTAGAAATTTTGTGTTTCTGCACTTTGTTTTCTATTTGATAATGATAGGTGTGAGACTCCCACATGTGCCAGTAACCATCATTTTAAGGAGAGTTTTAATGGCTTGCGTTTTTCCTTTTTCCAGAGCTATGGAGTAATTAGAGCCCAAATCATCCAGCAAGAGCTTCAGTACAAGAAGAAAAGGGTAAGGCCCCCCAAGAAAAAACTGCGGTTATGGTAAACCAAACAATTCAGATTTTTTCCTGCTGACTCTAAATTGTTCTTGATTATGAAAAAAGGAAAGAA